>CM070520.1:1473008-1746787 GCA_036346375.1 Guadua angustifolia
TGAGTGTTTTGAGTATGGTGAACAGATAGATACGCTCATGGAAAAGTCGCTTAGAAAAGGGTCCCTCAACTTGAGGAAGAAAAGGCGTCGACCAAACTCAACGACTGCGTATGTACGTTTAATTTTATTTGAGTTTAAGGACGGCCGTACTATAAAGAGGGATAGGGCAAGAAATAGCTTTGGAATGATCTAATGTGCTCAAAGATGAATCCTAGACTATATATGGGACAATGTGTAAAGTCTTAGGGGCAAAATGTTCAAAAAGGTTCGGAGTATCCGAACAGATTTTCGGAATGTCCGAACTGGCCCCCTCGGTTGCTCAGGCAAAATTTGGTTCGGAATGTCCGAACATAGGTTCGGAGTATCCGAGTTTGCCTTCTCTGTTGGTCCAGTCCTATTTGGTTCGGAATGTCCGAACACTAGTTCGGAGTATCCGAAGGACCCCTCTCGGTTACGGCTAGTTCAAATTGGTTCGGACTATCCGAAGTATGGTTCGGACTGTCCGAACAGTGTGTTCTGTTGCCCTAGTTCAAATTGGTTCGGACTATCCGAAGTATGGTTCGGACTGTCCGAACAGTGTGTTCTGTTGCCCTAGTTCAAATTGGTTCGGACTATCCAGAAGGGCGTTGAATTTGTCGGCCGAGTGTTACATTGCCTTAGTTCTATTGGTTGATTGTCCAGTATGGGTTCGGACTATCCAACGATTGTATCGGTCAAGTGAAAAACGGCTAGTTTTGGGGGGCTTTAAATACCTCCCCAACTCCCACCTACCCATTAACAAGGGCATTCAATTCATTTTGAGCTGTGCTCTCTCTCACTCTTGAGCTCTAGTGTTCTTCCCTCTTGATCTCTTGATTAGCAAATCTTTTGGGGGAAATCTAGTTGAGAGTTTGAAGGTTCTAGAGGTTGTGATTCATCTTGAGCACTTGGTTCATCTTCAGCTTAATTTCTTGCGGATCTTTTTACTCTTGGAGGTTGAGGACTCCTAGGCGGCTAGGAGTTGCTTGGTGAGCCCCCAAGCTTGTGTGGGGCCTTGCCGGAAGTTTGTGAAGGTTGAATCCACCTCATAAGGGAAGGATTCAAAGAAAAGTAGGTGAGTGCTTGGTGCAACACCTAGAGGATTAGGGTTGAAAGAGACCCCGGCTTTGTGCCGCCTCAACGGAGACGTAGGATCCCCTCAAGGATCCGAACTTCGGAGAAAAATCGCTGCATCCTCTTGTTTGTAAGTTTTACACTTGTCCCCTATTGTGCTTAGCTTAATCTTTTGGGGATTCAAGGGTTTAGTAGCCTCTTGCAATAGATATTGGGTGGATCTCATAATCTGGAAGTTGCCCTAGCTTAGAAACCTCATTTGGTAGTAATCTAGCCTCTCAAACAACTCAGATCTACTTTTTAGGGTTTCCTTGCGAAGAGCAGTTCGGAGTATCCGAAAAGACATTCGGACTATCCGAACCACTCGGACAGTCCGAAGGTATTTTCGGACTATCCGAATAGAAAATTTCCGTTGCGCTTTTAAAATTTGAAATAACGCCTATTCACCCCCCCTCTAGGCGACATATCGGTCCTTTCAATCAGAGCCAAATCTCCTTAGTTTGGCTTAACACTGGAGAATCAATATGTCGCAAGCAGGAAAGACTACATCACGACCTTACCCAAACCAAGGGTACGAGGCGGCGGTATTGAGTTACAATTCCTTTTGATTATAATTCCTCGGCGTCTCAAGCTCTTCATCGTATGTTTCGTGCCTTGGATTGGCGCCTCATTTCGATGGCACTCACTATGCGGCGTGGAAACATAAGATGAAGATACACTGAGATCACTTCACCCGTCTATTTGGAAGATTGTGCAAACAGGTTTCAAGCCAAATGATCCGAAAAATCTTACACGAAGAAGACAAGGCTCAACACTTCAATGATTTGGCCGTCAATGCCCTATTCAATGCCTTAAGTGATTCCGATTCAACAGAGTCGATGGACTCGAGGAAGCGAAGGCCATTTGGGATAGACTCCTAGTGAGTCATGAAGGGATTTCAAGTGTCCGTGAATCGAAAATAGAGCTCATTATTGGTGAGCTAAGTCGGTTCACTTTGGAGGAAGGAGAATCCTACAACAAGATGTTTGACCGTCTAATGGTGCTTGTAAATCAAGCAAAAGGTCTTGGGTGCACTGATCTGTCTGACAAGGCCGTGGTGAAGATTATACTTCGCGTGATCACTCCTACCAACCGCAACCTTGTTCAGTTGATCCAAGGCCGGCCCAACTTCGATACTTTGACACCACACGATGTCATTGGCCGGCTCATGATGGACGAGATGATGGTGAAGGAAGCTGAAGTTGTTGAAGAACTCAAGTCGGGCAAGAAGAAAGGTATTGCCCTCAAGGCCGTCAAAGTTGTGCGTCAAGCTGAAGAAAGCACAAGTGAGGATGAAGAGTCTAGTGGTCCATTGACAAATGAGGATATGGCCCTATTTGTGCGAAGATTCAACAAGTTCTTCAAGAAGAAGAATTTCAAACAAGGAGGTCATTCAAAGAATTATGGAAGAAAATCAAGGGAGACATTCCACAAGAAGATGTTATGAATCTTGTGAAACCGGCCATTTCATTGCCGAGTGTCCGCATAAGGAAGGCAAAGATGAGAAGCCGCACAAGAAAGACAAGTATCGGGGCAAGGACAAGGAGAAGGAGAAGAGCAAGAAGTACAAAGGCAAGGGTCGTGCCTACATTGGAAAGGAGTGGAACTCCGACACCGACTCCAACTCCGACTCCGAGTCAAATTCCGACGAGGAAGGAGGAATTGCCTCCGTCGCCATCGCCGTGCCTACCACCTCAACAACGTCGAAGAGCCTCTTCGACAACTTGAGCGATGACGACGACAATGCTCCAATGTACCTTATGGCAAAGGGGCATAAGGTATCATCAAAAGATTGCACTCCCTCCATTACTAATGAATGTCTAGATGAGCACGATAGCGATAGTGATGATGATGACATTAACACCGTGCTTAAATCTGTGAAAAACATTGACATTCATAAGTTGAATTTGCTCTTAAAAGATATTGAAAAATTGGAGGAAGAGGTAGAACAAAAGGAAGCTATTCTCGAGGCTCAAGAGGATTTACTCATCCTCGAAAAGGAGAAAAACCATGAGCTAGAGAAGAGCTTATCTTTTGAAAAAGGGAAGAATGAGGAATTGGTTAAGAACTTAAAAGTAACCAAATCCGAGGTGACTAGTCTTGAGATCACCTACGCTTCACTCGAAGAGGAATTTGCAAAGTCGAAAGATGCTTGCAAGGCTCTAGAGTTGAAGCTTGTTGATCTCAAGAATAGCCCTCCGATTACCTCATCCACTAGTTCTAATTCTTCTTTACCATCTACTAGCAATGGTTGTGCTAGATGCTTCAATGTAGATGTTAATGCTTGTGCCACTAACCTTGAGACATTGCAAGTATTAGCATATGAGAATGAGAAGCTCAAGGGATTGCTTGAAGATGGACTTCAAAAGTCCTACAAGGCAAGTAAGGGACTAGAGGAGTTCCTAGGTAAGCGTCAAGATAATACTATGAAGTATGGGCTTGGATATACTCCTCCCAAAGGGAAAAAGAGTAATATTGTGATTGCTCCGTTCACCAAGCCTATCCAATTTGTTAAGAGCAAGGAAAACTCTAAGTACAAAACTCATTCTACTTTCTTTGCCTCATATGTACTTAAGAGAACTAACCATGGTCGTGTGATCGCATGTCCCATTGGGGTTAGACCCAAAGATTCATCTTATGTGCGATCTATTTGGGTTCCCAAATCACTTGTTACTAACGTGCGTGGACCTAAACAAGTTTGGGTACCAAAGAGCAAAAACTAAATTTCGTTTTGTAGGCCTACGTCTCCGGTGGATCAAGTTGGATTTTGGATAGCGGATGTACGCATCATATGACCGGGAGAAAGGCGATGTTAGCACATTTGGAGGCTAATGGATCGAATAGTGAAAGCATCATTTTTGGTGATAATGGAAAAGGTGAAGTGGTAGGTTTAGGTAAAATCCTTATTACCAATGATTTTCATATAAATAATGTTTTGCTTGTTGACTCACTAAACTACAATTTGTTGTCCGTTGCACAATTATGTGAAGCGGGCTACAACTGTGTATTTAGTGATAAGGGTGTGGATGTCATTAAGAGGGATGATGGTTCAATAGCCGTTAAGGGTCGTTTAAAGGGAAATCTCTACCTCATCGATTTCAATACGGATAGAGTTAACCTTGAAACATGCTTAATGGCTAAGTCAAGCATGGGTTGGCTATGGCATCGCCGGCTTGCCCATGTTGGTATGAGGAACCTTCACAAACTCATAAAGGGCAATCACATCCTTGGGCTAACGAATATTGTCTTTGAGAAAGATAGGGTGTGTAGCGCGTGTCAAGCGGGGAAGCAAGTTGGAGCTACTCATCCCGCGAAGAATGTGATGACCACCTCGAGACCCTTGGAGATGCTACACATGGACTTGTTCTACCGATCGCCTACATAAGCATTGGTGGAAACAAGTATGGTTTAGTTATTGTTGATGATTTTTCTCGCTTTACTTGGGTGTTTTTCTTGCATGACAAAAGCGAAGCCCAAGGAAGCTTGAAGAAATTCATGAGAAGGGCTCAAAATGAGTTCAAGTGAAGATCAAGAGAATTGAGATGACAACGGCACCGAATTCAAGAATACGTGTTGAGGAGTATCTCGATGAAGAAGGCATCAAACACGAGTTCTCGGCTCCTTATTCTCCTCAGCAGAATGGGGTGGCGAGAGGAAGAATCGAACTCTCATCGAGATGGCGCGCGATGCTTGACGAATACAAGGTCTCAGAGCATATTCAGGCAGAGGCCGTCAACACTGCGTGCACAGCTCCAACCTATTGTATCTCCACAAGTTGTTGAAAAAAAGGCGGCATCTGAGCTACTCAACGAAGAAACCAAATGTATCCTATTTCGAGTCTTGAGGAGCAAATGCTACATCCTCAACAAGAAAGCTAAGTCATCTAAATTTGCTCCTAAAGTAGATGAAGGATTTTTACTTGGCTATGGGTCAAATGCCTATGCATACCGAGTTTTCAACAACACCACCGATGTGGTTGAAATCTCGCGCGATGTGACATTTGATGAAACTAACGGTTCTCAAGTAGAACAAGTTGATCGTGCCGTGATTGACAGGGAAGAACCCCCGTGCGACGCAATCAAGAAATTGGCAATTGGAGAAGTTAGGCCACTTGAGGAAGATGTAATGCCAAGCACTTCAACTCAAGAAGTTCATGACGCGACGATGGACGCTCCGGATGATACTCCTTCGTCTTCAATGCGAGCTCAAGACGGCTCGAATGCCACTCAAGACGATGAGGGTCCAATCCAAAGAATCAACACAACCGTACCTCATCCAAGAGTCCATCAGAGTGTACAAAGAGATCACCCGGTCGACAACATACTGGGAGACATTAACAAGGGAGTATCTACTAGATCTCGTGTCGCTAATTTTTGTGAATTTTACTCCTTTGTGTCTTCTCTTGAACCGCTTAAGGTAGATGAAGCGCTCCAAGATCCGGATTGGGTGATGGCCATGCAAGAGGAGTTGAATAACTTCGAACGGAACCAAGTCTGGAAGCTTGTCGAAAGGCCCAAGCAAAATGTGATTGGAACCAAGTGGGTTTTTCGGAACAAGCAAGATGAGAACGGAATAGTGACGAGAAACAAAGCCCGGTTAGTTGCTCAAGGCTTCACGCAAATCGAAGGTTTGGATTTCGATGAAACATATGCTCCCGTAGCTAGGCTTGAATCTATTAGAATATTACTTGCCTTTGCTACTCACCATGATTTTAAGTTGTATCAAATGGACGTGAAAAACGCCTTCTTAAATGGACCACTTTCCGAAATAGTCTATGTTGAGCAACCACCCGGCTTCGAAGACCCGAACCATCCGGACCACGTCTACTTCCTACATAAGGCTCTCTACGGACTTAAGCAAGCTCCGAGATCGTGGTTCGAGTGTCTTCGTGATTTTCTCCTCGGTCAAGGTTTTATAGTCGGAAAGGCCGACCCCACTCTCTTTACCAAACACATTGATAATGATTTGTTTTTATGTCAAATATATGTTGATGACATTATATTCGGATCTACTAATGAACACCTGTGCAAGGAATTTAGCAGGATTATGACTAAGCGATTTGAGATGTCCATGATGGGCGAGTTGAAGTTCTTCCTCGGTTTTCAAGTCAAGCAATTTAAGGAAGGAACCTTCATATGCCAAACCAAGTACATCAAGGACATGCTCAAGAAGTTCGGTATGGAGAACGCCAAGCCAATCAAGACTCCAATGCAAGCCAGCGGGCATCTAGACCTCGACAAGGAAGGTAAACCGGTCGTCCAAAAGGTATATCGCTCGATGATCGGTTCCCTACTTTATCTTTGTGCATCTAGGCCGATATTATGCTTAGTGTGTGCATGTGTGCTCGGTTTCAAGCCGCTCCTAAAGAGTGTCACATGGTGGCGAGAAAGAGAATCTTGAGATATTTAGTGCACATCCTCATTTTGGACTTTGGTATCCTAAAGGTTCATCTTTTGAGTTAGTTGGCTATTCCGATGCGGATTATGCGGATGTAAGGTGGATAGGAAAAGTACTTGAGGACATGTCAATTCTTAGGTAGATCCCTTGTCTCTTGGTCATCTAAGAAACAAAACTCCGTAGCCTTATCCACAATCAAGTTTAATACATAGCCGGGAGTTGTTGTGCGCAATTGCTTTGGATGAGACAAACTCTAAATGATTATGGCCTGACCTATAACCATGTGCCACTTTTGTGTGACAATGAGAGTGCCATAAAGATTGCCAACAACCCAGTCCAACACTCCCGTACAAAGCATATCGATATCCGCCATCATTTCCTAAGAGACCATTCCACCAAAGGTGATATTGAAATTCAACATGTGAGCACAATTGACCAATTAGCCGATATATTTACCAAGCCACTTGATGAGAAGAGGTTTTGTGATTTGAGGAGTGGACTAAATATTCTAGACTCTCGTAATTTGGCTTGAAACATGCTCACGTTGATTGGTGATTGAAAAATATCTTAGAAAACCTTATTCTCTTTATTTCTCTTATCTTATTGTGTTTATTGGTTTTTGATCTTCGGATCTTGTCAATCATCCTGTGGTCATGGTTTGAATTGTTGGATGGCTTGCTCGATCACCTGATGACTTGACTCTTTAGGTCCTCTCATCTTTTTCTCGCTCCGGAGTCATTCCTGCCTTTATTCTCATGCCATCTGAAAACCGTTGGATGTCCAAATTCCATTGAACTATCTGAATCGGTTGGACTATCGAACTTAAGTTCGGATCGTCGGTGGGGCCTCGGGCTTTTTAAGCCGACCCCTCTCTCTTCCTCTTTCTTCCCACACTTCACTTTTTTCGGTTTCTCTCTCCTCTACTCGCCCCAACTCTCGGATCTAGGGTGTTGGCGGAGATTTTGATTGAGGGCTCCAAGACCTTCTTCTAGGGCAAGGAGTCATCTCCTTCTCATTGGTGCCCTAGATTCGTGTTTGGAACCCGTTTCTTCATCTCCAAAGGTTGGTTCTTCTTCTTCCAAATGCCGGTTATTCTCGTCTTTATCTTGTGGATTCTTGAACTCTAGACTATACTAGGCCTTGCTAGGATAGTCTCCTCACGATTAGACCTCAGCATTGTTGAATTATTATCTAGATTGATAATTTAGGGTTTGTGAATCGTCACCTCGGAATGTCTCGAAGTTTGCATTCTAATGTCCAAGAGGTTAGGACTATCCGAATGAAAACTTCGGACTATCCGAAGAAACCTTCGGACTATCCGAAGATAACTTCGGACTATCCGAAGTATGTGACTTCATTTCAAACTCTATATTGTTCATCTAGGTTATAATTAGTGTCTAATTCTGCTTCAACCTTTGTATACCTCTAGATGGATCCTTCTCAGGGTGGCAATCCCCATTCTGGCATGTCGGACATCGATGCGGCTCGCTCAAAGAAGGCTAGGCATGATGTCCTCATTGGTGGTCCTCGGCGGCCCTCACGATCCTCCTCAGATTCCTCCGAGTCTCCTCTCGCTCGATCTGTAGGAAGGCGTGCGCCAAGTCATTCGCAAGAGGAAGAAGGCGACTCATAGGGGTGCTCCAAGTCGTATGGTGGTGAACAAGGAGATGAGGGTCAAGGAGGCGGTGGTCTTTGAAAATCCTAGGGATGCCATGCCTAGGTTAAGGGCGACAAAGTGTCTTTGCCGCACAAATACAGGAAGGTGCTTGATTGGACCATTGGAGATTCACCACGTGTCGTGCTACTCCAATGGGTGTGACTCCCAAGAAGAAGGTGGACTCTTGTGTTGGGCAAGGCGAGGCAAGGAAGTCCGTCGGCCAGAGTCGAGGATCCGCCGTTGTATTTGCAGGAAGATTATGTGGACAAGCGATTGGAATCACTTCCAACAGGACTTCTATGATTCTGTGATTCTTGAGAAGAAGAATCGATGGCATTGATGCAATACATTGATCGGGATTACATGGCACAAGAGGAGGACACGATTTTCAATGAAGTGATTCTTTGCTTGAGCGCCACAACTGAGAGAAATCATGTCTTTCGGTGTAAATGGAATAATGAGGTTGTATGCAGTTTTATGCTACTTTGTTTGTCGACAAAGATGCCGAGAGTACCATGTGGTTTATGGTTGATGGACCAGATTACTCGATGTCCAAGGCTCAATTCATTGATTGCATCGGTTTCTCCACAGAAGGCTGGGACAATCTGGACAAGTTGCATGTGCTTGACTCCTCCAGTATCAATGATTTGGCACCTCTCTATGATGATTCTCAGAACTTCAAGCTGGGCACCACAAAAAGTTTGAAGCCCTTCTATGCCATCCTGTACAAGGTCTTTGAGGAAGACCTCAGGCCCAAGGAGGGGGACGCCACCAACATCAGTTCCTACTCTAGGAACCTGCTTTTGAGGATTGGTGAGGGTTCCAGGCCATTTCATGTTTTTGACTTTATCTGGCAAGAGATACGTCTCAACTCTCTCAGCCCACAGAGCGATTGTGGCTTCGCTCCATATGTGATGTGTATGGTTGAGAGTATTTCAGGCTTGTGGTTTGCTAAGGATGTGGAGCATGTGCCGTACCGTGTTCGTGTGATCAAGGCTCCATCTCCTCCAGTTCAGCCAGTCCCTCCTTCAGCGCCCTCGACCAGGTCTGGTGCCACTTCAGCGAGGCCCGCTTCAGGTGATCCTTCTTCCCCGTGGCTCCATCAAGGACATGCTTCGTGCTATCTTCTGCCTTGGGATCAAGAACCGTCAGAAAATCAAGCAAGTAAATGAGAAGATCTCCGACACTCATTGTCATTAAATGTCATAAAGGAAGCTAAATCTGTCTTGCTCCTCGAGTCCGAGTCGAGCTTGATTCAATGACGTTGATTCGGCGACCGCAGCTTGACCTTCCGCCACTTGACGCCCATCGGTGACGATGAGGCGACTCGATATGCTTGCTCAGAGAGCAGCGGCGAAGTGGTGACGATGACGATGGCAGCGAGGAGTGAGCCTTTTGGTGCCTTGATGCCAAAGGGGGAGTGAGAAGATTAGATTTGCTTGGTTATTTGCTTAGTTGTTTGCTTCGTGTTATTAAACTTGTGCTTTTGGTCGTTGCTTTAGTTGAACTATTGTTGCGTATACTGGTTTGCTTGTTGGATGCTTGATATTAATAGCTTAATTCCATTTCTCCTTCGCAATGCATTTGTGTGATATCATGTCATATTTATTTATGCAAATTATTTGTCATATATCCTGTTATTCTCTCGAAAACAGAAATTTAGGGGGAGCTCTCGCAAAATTTCCCGTAAATATGTGCGTTTGACATTCCACTCAAATTAGTTCAATCCACGCATTTAGGGGGAGCTTCTCCGTGTATTTGGTTCTCCAAATACTCTCTCATTTCAATTATATCTAAATCTAATCGTGTTGTCATCAATTCACCAAAAAGGGGGAGATTGAAAGTGCATCTAGGCCCCTTAATGATTTTGGTGATTAATGACAACAAGATTAAGTGACTAATGAGTGTTTTGAGTATGGTGAACAGATAGATACGCTCATGGAAAAGTCGCTTAAGAAAAGAGGTCCCTCAACTTGAGGAAGAAAAGGCGTCGACCAAACTCAACGACTGTGTATGTACGTTTAATTTTATTTGAGTTTAAGGACGGCCGTACTATAAAGAGGGATAGGGCAAGAAATAGCTTTGGAATGATCTAATGTGCTCAAAGATGAATCTTAGACTATATATGGGACAATGTGTAAAGTCTTAGGGGCAAAATGTTCAAAAAGGTTCGGAGTATCCGAACAGATTTTCGGAATGTCCGAACTGGCCCCCTCGGTTGCTCAGGCAAAATTTGGTTCGGAATGTCCGAACATAGGTTCGGAGTATCCGAGCTTGCCTTCTCTGTTGGTCCAGTCCTATTTGGTTCGGAATGTCCGAACACTAGTTCGGAGTATCCGAAGGACCCCTCTCGGTTAGGGCTAGTTCAAATTGGTTCGGACTATCCGAAGTATGGTTCGGACTGTCCGAAACGATGTTCTCTGTTGCCTAGTTCAAATTGGTTGGACTATCCAAGTATGGTTCGAATTGTCCAACAAGGTGTTCTGTTGCCCTAGTTCAAATTGGTTCGGACTATCCGAAGGGCGCCTGATTGTCGAACGAGAGTGTTACATTGCCTTAGTTCTATTGGTTGAATTTCAAGTATGGGTTCGGACTATCCGAATGATGTCGGGTCAAGTGAAAACGGCTAGTTTTGGGGGCTTTAAATACCTCCCCAACTCCCACCTACCAACTAACAAGTGCATTCATTTCATTTTGAGTCATGCTCTCTCTCACTCTTGAGCTCTAGTGTTCTTCCCTCTTGATCTCTTGATTAGCAAATCTTTTGGGGGAAATCTAGTTGAGAGTTTGAAGGAGCTAGAGGTTGTGATTCATCTTGAGCACTTGGTTCATCTTCAAGCGAATTTCTTGCCGGATCTTTTACTCTTGGAGGTTGAGGACTCCTAGACGGCTAGGAGTTGCCGGTGAGCCCCCAAGCTTGTGTGGGGCCTTGGGAAGTTTGTGAAGGTTGAATCCACCTCATGAGGAAGGATTCAAAGAAAAGTAGGTGAGTGCTTGGTGCAACACCTAGAGGATTAGGGTTGAAAGAGACCCGGCTTTGTGCGCCTCAACGGAGACGTAGGATCCCTCAAGGATCCGAACTTGGAGAAAAATCACACATCCTCTTGTTTGTAAGTTTTACACTTGTCCCTATTGTGCTTAGCTTAATCTTTTGGGGATTCAAGGGTTTAGTAGCCTCTTGCAATAGATATTGGGTGGATCTCATAATCTGAAGTTGCCTAGCTTAGAAACCTCATTTGGTAGTAATCTAGCCTCTCAAACAACTCAGATCTACTTTTTAGGGTTTCCTTGCGAAGAAGCGGTTCGAGTATCCGAAAAGACATTCGGACTATCCGAACCACTCGGACGATCAAGGTATTTTCGGACTATCCTAATAGAAAATTTCCGTTGCGCATTTAAAATTTGAAATAACGCCTATTCACCCCCCTCTAGGCGACATATCGGTCCTTTCATCAACCCGTAGAATATCGCGTCTAAATGCAAGATAGTGAAACAATAGTTCATTAACATTCTATGATATTTATACCATCATAATATGTGAAAATATTTTATTATAATCTTCTTCACATATAAAACTTATCGTCGCAAATACCTTAAGTGACCACGAACTGCACCAAAATCATAATACTTATGCATTTTTGACAGTTTGTAGAATAGCTCGTCTAAATGAGAATTTTATGAAGGATAGTGTAGAAATGATATTTGGGATATGTACTTCTATGTTATAAGAAAATATTCTATTTACAGCTTAGGGATCATGTAGTTTCTACTTGTGCAAAACCCTTAAAAGATAACGGTTCCCGTACCTCTTTTGGCGATTTCTTATATCGTAAATTGTAATGTCATACAAACCTTTTTAGCAATGAACATAATATCTCATCCAAACACTAAAATTTATGAAATCAGTCTAGATATGCTGTCCAAAGTATATGCTACCTTATTATGAAGAAATAATCATGTTTCATCATGTTTTGCATATGAATCCTAATAGCCAAATAATCTTACGTATTATGTTTTCCGAACTTTATAATGTGAATCAGTAGTAATGAGGAAGTTTATAATTAAGATATTTGTATCATCAGAACCTTCTCAAAACCACTAATATATAACCAGTAACCCATCCTAGCAGATCTAACATATAGGATTTGCTTTTTCATGCAAAGTTAATTAATAGATTAAGTGCTATTCATTCATATCATTCAACAGGATAACTAATGATCTAATTTTATTAATCTAAACTATTTTTGCATCTTGAATTCGTTATTATAAATAAAAGAATACACAGATTCAGCTTCTTAAATTCATAAACCAAAAATGGATAATCTAAAAAGAGAACCATACTTGCCCAACCTAAAAGTCATTCATAATATAAATGTTTAATCAACTGAAACGCAATATGTTGAAATCATCAAATCCAATCTCTTAGTTGTTCCTGTTTTCTACAATGATTATTTATTTGGATTTTCTGTCTATCTTCTTTTGCCCTTATTGAAGCTTGTTATTTGCTTTATTTCCGTTAATCGACGTGTAGAACCCGACGTCGCCGATTCCGTCGTCGACTTCATCTATTACAACCTCGTCTTCACCGTAAGCAATGATTAAGCAAGGCAAGCATCCTTTGACCATATTGATCCCAGTATTTTATATTCTTTTTGCTCATCAAATTGTTTTGCGTATACGCTTATTTTCTGTAAATTGCTATTTTGTGGTATTGGTAGATATACCTGTTGTCACATGAAACTCCTTGGTAATCATATACATGCGAACCTTGATAACCATAGAATAGGGCTAGACAATACTTAATGTCATTTTGGGTATATGCGAACATATTAACCATGCTTAGCCATGCTTTAGATTCAGCGATGTAAATGATCATATCGAATGTTTTCCTGAAATGCTGGAATTGGCACTGTGGGTTGCTGGTATTTTGATTAAAAACCCAAAATAAAACTATGGTTTTGATGCGGGCGATTAATGGCAATAGTCGGTTGTGCAGAAGGATTTGCACGTAGTGTAGGGTGGAGTGTCGCCTGCGTCGAATTAAGGACCGAGCAATGGGACGCTATAGATCCAAGATTCCGTGGAACCACGAGGGTTTGTATGGGCATTCCTTAGCCTATTAAGTTGTTTAGATATGGCTTTGCATCTAAGAAAGGCGGGAGTTCGCACAGGCATTCCGGTCAGGTCGGGCGAGGGTTAACGTCCCGGGCTAGTGTAAAGCTATGTCTAGATAATGTAACAGCTCTGTATGATCTCCTTGCCGACACACCAAAGGAAGTGTGTTAATTGATCTGGCAAAAGAGGTTGATCATTCCTTGTGGGTAAAGTGTTCACCTCTGACCGAGTGTAAATCTAATCGATTAGCCGCGCCCGCGGTCAAGGGCACTTGGTGAAGTCATTCCAATGTTAGCTTTGGTATTTTCAAAACGGTTTATTTTATAAGTTAGCTTACCCCACAGATGATATAATACTACACCATGTGTTGGCAAGTATTGATATCAGTTGTTGTGCCATGTGTTGGCAAGATCTGGATATATGCCATGCGATGGCAATGATCGATTCGAACTCACGTCATGGAGGACTGTGAGTATTGCTTATGCTGTATGTATATTTCTTATCAATCAACTTGCTCTTTTAAATTCCGTTTGCAAATGATAACTTGTTTTACAATTCAATTTTGCTTTATGCAAATGAACTGTATTAGCCTTTCCTTTGAAATGGCCTGCATATATCATAGGTTTTGCTCAAGTCTTGCTGAGTACGTAAAGTACTCACCCTTGCTTAATTATTATTTAGGTGGAAGATTTAGCGAAGCTCTGAGGTTCTTTCATCGCAGGTTGTGGGATCTTCTTTGTCGTGTTCTATCTAGAGTTTATGCTTTGTCAGTTGCCTACGGGTCGGATGGGCAAACTACAAGAAATTGCTTCTTTTGCTGCTTTAATCTCTGATTTGTAAGATCTTCCTTATATAATAGTTTCCGCTTTAATTATTTGTGGTGTGGTTGTGATTCCAATTGTTGTAAACATGTGAGTGCTAACTACTGATCCAGGGAATAACACAGCAATCACATGGAGGTTCCTGTTTATCAGAATGGGGTCTCACATAAGGTCGAAAACCATGGTTTTCGAGCAGTTTTTCAAACCCTGCTTCTGAGGGTCTATTTGGAGGAGGTGTAGTTTTTTGAAAAGCTACTTTTTGATTTTCTAGACTGAAAAGCAGGTGTAGCTTTTATAAGAGACTGTTTGATAAACAACTAATTTTCCTTAGTAATAAGCTTTAAAAGTAGGTCCTATACAGTTTTTAGCTTTCGGCTTTTGCTAGTTATATGTAGCTTTCTAGCTTATGCCAAGCTGCTTAAAAGCTGAGCTATTTGGAGGGACTTATTGGCTTTTTAAAAGTTGAAACTGGCTTTAAGCCTCCTAAACAGGGCCGATATGTGCCAACTTCCGACATGTGCTTTCACATTGGAGACCTTGACTATTGGTCAAAATTTTGTGGATCACTATGCAACACCAAAATGCAATATGCAACAGTGAACAAACAAGAAACAAGTTCCACTTTTGATGTTTCCATGTATCACCCTCTAATACAAGTTGTACAAATCTTGAAGTAAACAAAGAGATTAATAAACATCATCTATCATTTATTCATATTATAATATTTATGCAATTTTCAGAAGGTGATACGCAGAAGCACCTTCCAAAATCCAGTTCAACACATTGTAGCATATAATAGGAAGAAAAAAAGAACTAATCTAAACAGGAACAAAGAAAAGAATTAAGATTTGGTGCCAGATACGTAGAGAATGCCGCTGCAGTTGATAACAGAACAAAACCCAGCGATTCTTTTAGCTGAACAAATGTAGCAGTCAAGTTTTGTGTACCACCTAAAAAGTACACTCGCCAACTCTATTACCTAAACAAATCAGTAAGTCAAGTTTCTTCGCAACACCTAAACGGCAAGTAGAGACACCGGCACTGCTTCTCACTGTGACTGAAGGAAGATTCATTTTGTACAAGATTGGAAAATAATTGAAAGAAGAAGAAAAGAATGCACCAAACTATAGCAAAAAGCCAAGAAACATATATCACAATACTAAAGAAAGTGAAATACACAGGCCGAAGAGGGTGACCTTGAAAAAGAATATAATTAAAGACATGACCTTCCTTGTCAAGCCCTTTCTACTTTATTAATAAAGATAGGTATATAAAAGATCGAGGTGTATCAAGAGTGGTGTGAATTGGTGTAAACTATCACTTAAATCTATTTTTTATTTTTATTAATTCTAAAAAGTAATAAAATAATGATCAAACTTAAAAATTCAATCTAGAATAATTAATCTAAGATCAAGAAAGAGAACTAGATTAAACAAGCAAACAGGAGGGTAATTGTACGTAAACAATAATTAGTAGATCGGAATTCATACTCACTGATTTTTCTCAAAGAACACAAAAAAGGATCCCTATTTATACAAAAGCATTACTCTAAAATAATATCTCAAAAATTTCCCAATTTTTTCTCTCCTCTTTTCTTTTCCCCTTTTTGTTTTCTCTTGCTTCTGCTGCTTGCTTGCACGTACAGCCACCAGGAGACGTCTTGAATTATGCTGCCTATGAAGCTTCACGTCACGTGCCTTCAACCTTAAAACTCACAAATGCAGCTGTCGCCTCCTGCCTAAGTAGCTCCAATCGTTCCTGCCCTGGAGGAACGGTAGGGTGTTGCACCTGAACTCGTTCCTCCCGTGTTCTTTTCAAACTGATTTTTAATCGAATTTCAGAAATAAAATTGGATGAAATTTATAGTGTTGTATTTGAAACTCATTCAAATTTATTGAAACATGTTAGAACCTTACAAAACCCATTTGAAACTTGGTGAAACCTGTAGAATACAGGTGGAACCCATTGAAACTATGTAAAACTTGCCTAGACCACTGGAAACAATTCCAACTGTAAACCATTGGCTACCTGGTCCCTATTATTATTTGAGAACTTGGACATGTTTCCGGAGAGTGACCTTGCAGTACTTATTCAACTAGTGTCCCTGTCATATTTATCTCCCTTGATGGGCTGAAAGTCCAAAAGTGAAGGAAACGACGATGGCCAAGACTTGAAAATCGTTCGGACGCAAAAGTCTGCCAAGTTGGAAGTCGATCTTTAGCGTGCGAACAAAAATAAGAAAAATATGAAACTTATATTGTCAGATTTGAAACCCATTCAAATTTGTTGAAACACGCTGGAATCCTACAGAACCCATTTGAAACTCCTTTGAAACTTGTTGAAACCTTAGAATACAGATAGAACCCATTGAAACTAGGTAAAATTTGCTTGTTTCCAACGGTAAACTATTAGCTAGCTGCTCCCTATTATTATTTGAGAACTTGGACATGTTTCCGGAGAGTGACCTTGCAGTACTCATTCAACTAGTGTCCCTGTCATATTTATCTACCTTACGGGCTGAAAGTCTGAAACTGAAGGAGATGATGACGACGACGAAGACTCGGAAGTCGGTCTTTAGCGTGTGAATGAAAAGAAAATTAAGAATCGCAGTTCCTGTCTATTTAAAATCACGGTGGTGAAGTGAGAAAAACAATGAAAAAGGATCTGTTTTTTTTTAGAAAACAGGCAAGATCGCCCAGCTTTTACTGAAAGCAAACATTAGTTTTACTGGGTTTACCAGCTTACAATCCCAGTCACAAAAGGACCTAACGGCCAAAAACAAAAACAGACTTCAGGAAAACAAATGCTATCTCTGAGCAAAAACAGCATTGATAGCTAACCAAGCAACATACTATCTATCAGACAAAGCAAACTACTTTTTCTATCAATCAGATTTGAGCGACTGACACCCCTCAACCCAACCATTTTGTAGCAAAAGACTCTCCAGAATAGCTACAACCACAAACTCAAAAATGCCGCCGAAGCCATTTTTCCCAGATCAAGACAAAACTCTGGCTTACTCCAGTCATCAAAAACACTGAAGCGCATCCAGCGACAATTCAACGAACTCCAGAACAAGCCATCAAACTCCCTCCACTTTTTGCTGCCTCAATCGGTCTAGGTTTCTTAGGTTTCCCCCTGGGTCCCAGCAAATCCTCATCGCCTGTCCAGCTTTCTCTTCCAGACTTTTTGCTATGCTTTCCGCTTGGACTCTCTGAGCTTCTTCTAACAGGATCGCCCAGCTCCGTATCCTCATTGCTATCTGCTTCAAGATCACCCTGGTATCTTTCCATCTTCCTCCCTGAAAACACAAAGAGTTACGCAACTTCCAGATTGACCATAGTACAGTGGAGGTACAAACATTAACAACACCATGTTTTTTTCTACTAATCCACCACCGAGCCACGCTTTCAAACGACTCACCCAAATTGATATTCAAAATATCAGACATTTCAAACCAAACACTCTTACTAACACAGCAAGCGAAGAATAAGTGCGAAATAGATTCAGGCTCCGTACAAAACAAGCAAGTAATATCTTCCACATTTTGTCTCTTATTCAGATTATCCCTAGTCATCATTTTGTTATTAGCCAACAACCAAAGAAAAATATGGATTCTCGGGGGAACATGGATTTTCCAAACCGCAGGGATAAACACCGGTCGGATTTACGGTGATAGGGACTTACAAAAGTTATAGATGATATCTTGAAAATGTGCGGTGGTATGCCTTTAGCAATAATAGTATTGCTTCATTACTCGCTAGCACAGTAGGCGCAAAGGAGTCCTGGCAGGAGATCATGAGTCCTTTACATTCTGCACGTGAGGATATTTGTGATTTGGAAGACTTGAGAAATATTCTATCACTTAGCTACTTCCACCTACCCAGCAACACTCTGAAGACTTGCTTGCTGTATTTAGCTGCATCTGAAGAGGAATAGTTTGATTAGGAAATGGATTGCCGAAGGATTTTTACCTCTGAAGATGGATTTTTTTTTTGTTTGGGGGGGTGGGGGGGTCGTGAGGAAGAGGCAAATCGCTACTTTGGCGAGCTCATCAATAGGGCGATTCAACCGGTGGGACATTGTAACTGACCTCCTGGGGAGGAGACCTACGATGATCCACACTCCTAGGGTGATGGCAGAAGAACAGCATTTTGTTACTTTTTTTCCTGACTCCGGTATTTCAGTTCCAAATAGTGTCTATCTGCTGTCTATCCAATGCTCCGATTCAGGACTCTCAATTGATGCAGCAAGGATGGATTTATCCCATGTTCGTTCCGTAACTACACTTGGTCCTGCAAAGTTGGTTTTGTTTAAGTAGGAGCTTTCAAGATGGTACGTACGCAGTCTCCGTTCAAGCTTGGCTACAGCAGCACAACTACTTCCGTTTAGTTATTTATTGGACTAAAAGTTTCAATATAATTTCGGGACGGTTTTGCAGTTAACCCCAACGAGTGCCTGATGACAAGGATACAGAAGATGACACTAGATTATGACTTTAAAGTAGAGCAGGAAGCAGGTTCATACACCTTTGTGTTCTTTGGTTTTAATGGTATAACAAATAAATTTCTCAATAAGAATTGAACCATTCGCAGTCCTGTAGGATTAACCTATTTAACTTCAGGAGCCGCCGGTGTCTGGAGAATTTCTGCCATCAAGGAAGCCAGGGGCTGGGAGGATCGAACCACAGTGGAAGACATGGATTTGGCAGTCAGAGCTGGTCTGAAACGATGGAAATTTTTCTATGTTTGTGCTGTTAAGGTAGGATGGTACTAACATACTCATATGGATTCATTTATCTTGTTGAACTACACAGGTTTTGCATGTTCTACGTTAAGAAAGGCCTTAACAATTGAAAAAGAAAATAAATGTAGTTGTGAGAGAAGCATGGTGATTTGCGGAATGGGATTCATCTGAAACCGTTTTGAGCATGCCAGAAATATTAGAACAAATAGCTTTGCCTTTTTTCTTACAGTTGGTACTGTGGTTTAACGGCCAACCTTGTTTGGTTGGCGATTGCTTTTGTTGATATATAACTTGCTATAATTGGCATTTATTTATGTGATTTGATTCACTACATATTACTCAATGCATGCCCGTATGTTTTCACCCCTACAGACTACTACTTACGTACTACTAATAAGGAGAAATCTGTGCTGCAACCATCAGGTGCCCTTTCCCCCAAATCATGCGTACTGCGTACACCATCAACGGATTAGAGTAAAGTCGCAAAAACTGAAATCACGAGCCAAACCAAAGTTCATTTTTGAGGAATTAGCAGTGGCCGCGCGGACGCGTACCCCCTCTAGCACAAATTATGACGTCCACTCTCCCACTTGGGGAGATGGTAAGCTAGCGCGTCCACAAAGTGCAATGTGGACCACTAACCTAGGCCACGGGCCTTCTTGATCGCCCGTCGACCCCGTCCAGGTAAGTATGGAGCAACGGTGCCCCTTGCTCTTCCCTTATAGCGGGACTACGCGAGCAATCGACGTTGACTGTCGATGTGGTACTAAACTGAAGGTGCTCCTTCTCCTCCCTGCCGCTCGAGGCATTGGGCGCTGCCGAAATAGAGAGATGTACATGGGCTTTGGAGTACAGTAGCTTCGCTTGGTAAGTTCCTTTCCCTGAGAACTTTGTTAACTCACGCAGGCAAGCTTGAGCCCGGTTTTCCTTTACTCTCCAGCCAGCAATATCAATAACGAGCCTTCCATACGGTCTTTTTTATAATTATTCTACAGACACTAAACTTTTTCCTGATGTTCTCTTGTTCAGGCAATGAGCTTTCGGGACAGGCAAACACGATGGAACGCACAGGAGTGAGCACATAAATTGCAACTTTGGTGTCATTATCCATTATATGTACGGATGACTGCACCACTGCATTTGCGAGTCATCCAGCATCGGAACACTGAAATGCAGATATGCAGTCAAGGGAACTGACTGATGGATCATCAGGGTGGCACATCGAGAATTTGCAGAAAAATTTAACTTCAAACTATTGACCTGTACATTCCAGGATTGATTAACTAAAAGACATGAATAACAGGATCTCCGTGCAAGAATTCCTCTAACAACCTTAATTTGGTGCATCCTGCAACTACCCGTTTACATTGACAGAGCCCAACATAGCACGCACGATCCCAAAAATATTGGTACAATTCAACTAATCAAATTACACATTAATGCATGGTAGAAACTAAATGCATGTGAATAAATCAATATAAGGAGCAAGTACTAGTAGTGTACTGTATATGGATCGATCCATGCTTGGGCACGATGGCTAGGCTAGCTGTTCTTACTTTCTGCGTTGCTGGTTGGGAAGGCCGTAGCCATGGCCACAAGAGCCACCAAGAAGAAGGCAGCCCTACTATCCTTCTTGACAAATGCCATGAGCAGAGTACTCGCCGGCTGCTAAATTTTCTCCCCTGTTTTGGTAGCTCTGATCTTGTTCTTCGTTTCCTATGAGTTTTCTCCTTCTGACCTGCTTATTTTATAGACACAGTCAGTAGGAGCAAAGATACGATCTCCTTGATTTAAGGTATGAATTTATTCAGGTATTCATACCTTAAATCATGGAATCGTTACCTTTGGATGTCATTTATTCGTTGCCTTTTATTTTTTTAAGGAATTTGATTCAATTCTGTTGGCCGCTAATAATTATTAAATAAGGTTTGGTGTATTTAGCCCAGAAATCTTTATTTACTACTGGGCCTGCACAAAGAGGCCCATCAAGACGGTGACACCGTCTCTTGTGTGTTGGTAGATAGGGCCCATAAGTCATACACCACTCCATCTATGTCCCGTTTAGCGTTCGATCTCTAAAGTTTTATTGTATTCGTTTTGAATTTGTGGAACGTCTAGGTTTGCGTGATCCTCCACTTTTTGCTCCATTTGTGCATTAACTTTTTTTGTTGCAATTGGATTAAGCTTTGTGAGATTTGGCACCAATAACCTTATCTATACATATTTGTATTGCCAATCAATCAAGTTGATTTGATGCCTTTTCTCAATGTAGTCTAACAGTTAACTTGAAAAAGGCCATACTGTTGCGCTGGACAACACACTGCTGCTGTAGGTTTAGTCAGTAAACTCTACCTGCCTTAATGATCTCTCCACGAGCTGCTCAAGGAAAAATATACGGATATATTATTCTTGCATGCAACGGTGAAGCCAAAAAAAAAACGAAGAGTGGACTTAAAAGATTAGGCTAAATTAAGATCAGGCTCTGTAGCACCTTGATGAGCAGAGGTATCGTAACGAGCTTAATGAGCAAACTCGAGTTTTTAACGAGTCGAGTTAGCTCGATATCCACCCCTATGTCCAACCATCGTGTGCAAAGAAAAACCACCCACCTCTCTTGTAGGCCTGTACCGTAAGGGTGCACAGAATGATCAACTGCTTAGGCCTCCACTAATTAAGGGTATCCATTTTTAGTATAACCTTTGAATATTATTTGGTTAATCTTGGTATTAATAAGAGCAAAAATGAGTAAAACCTTAGAATTGTCCATGCATATCTTCTCACCTTCCCATCAAGCCCTATTTTTTTTATGTTGTCACACAAACATATGTACTACTGTTTTCTAATTCTTAAAATCAAAATACGAATTATTGAAATAAATATAGTGCTACTACTATCTCTTTATTCTCATCTTGACATTGGTGTCCAATATAATGTGTTTCTTTGTGAGTTCAAGTCTTCAAGCACATAATTTTTCTTCTCTATCTTGTATTGTTCTTACGCATTCTTGATCTTTGTGCATTACAGTGATTAGTCTCTAGTTCATATTGACAATACAGTATTCAACATACTACCTAGCTAAACTGTAAAAACACCAATAATATTAATATTTATTTTTTCGACGTATAAAGTGCTGACTATTATTTTAGCACAAAGCCTTCTAAGATCATTTTCAGTGGGAGTTTTGTTGTCATTAAATGATATGACACATCATCATGTTTGGTGACATAGCAAAATAATTATGAAGAGAGATAGAGAGAGTTTCATAGGAGGTGAGAAAGTTTCATTTAGATGAAAGCTGAGGTACACAATTACCTAAAATGTTAGATACGGCCCTGCTCTCTTTCCCAATAGCATCGGCCCCCCACCCCCACGCCCCTCCTCCTGCAGGCGCCGTCGCAGTCATCGCCCCCGCCGCCGCATCCTCTCCTCAATGAGCGAGAGCCAAGCAGTTATGCGTGCCATATGTAAGACGATGATGGCAACGAACGAGGAAGCACTCGAGGCGGCTGGAGGTGAGGAAGATGCCGGATTTGGCCACCGCTGGCGAGGGAGATGCCAGATCCGGCAGCGCCATCGCCGTGATTGCACACGGATGACAGCGGCGGGGGCCTGAGACAGAGGTGGGGTGATCCTCAGTGTCCTTCCTCGCGTGCGGGCGGACAGAGACTACCAAAGCCTAGGATCGGTGACGGCAGTAGGAAGACCAGGGAGAAGGAGGGAGGGTGACATGCCAACAGAGAGGAGAAGGAGAGCGCGAGGAAGGGAGGCAGCGAGAGGAGCGAGTGGGAGAGGCGCGCAGGTCCCCCAAGGACCGGCGACGACGGCGGAAGGGGGGAAGATGGTGAGGGCGGCGTGGATGGGGAGAGCGCGCGCGCGCGCGAGAGAGAGAGAGAGAGAGAGAGAGAGAGAGAGGAGAGTGGGGGAAGCTACTGCGAATGGAGGGTGGTGGCCAACCGTTGGTGGTAGGAGGCATGGCAGATTAGGGCGGAGGCGTCTGTAGCGTCTGTGTGCGGGCTGCGGTGAACGCGACGAGATGATGTTAGCTAGCACCCTCCGACCGGTGGCGACGCGGCAGCAGAGGCCCGATGGGAGGCTAGGTGGCGACTTCCCCCGAGCAGCAGTGGCGTGTCCCTTGAGCATCTCCACATCAGCTTGTTCAAGCCCTGCAAGAGAGGAAGCGGTGGCAGCCGGAGACGGTCGCCGACAAGGTGGCCGCAGTGGCGTCAGAAAATAGAGAAGTCCTGGTACAAACGGTCCAGTTCTTCTTCTTTCAATACCCCTTTGTTCTTGATTTCTCTGACAGCGCTTTTTCCCTGGTTGGGCTGATTTGGTCAAAAAAAAATGAAGATAAATCAGCACGGAACCTCAGGTGTGGCAGGCGGTTGTCTATACCATGTGTCCAACATGGAGCGGCACAAGATCCTCATCCATATGGTCAAATGAGAGAAGATGTGCAAGGTTGTGATTATTGGGCTGAAGAGAACATCAAAAGAGAAGATGCTAGATGAACCGGTACTACTTTTTTTTGCACAAGTAGAGGTAGCGCTCCCCCTTTTTCACTATAAGGCCATGACGATTTATACACTTCCTGTTTATGCTTTCACGGTTATGGGAGGCAAGGCATGCTTATCAGCCAGGTTCCAAGCATACCAGATATTGTTTATCAGATCCTTCTCTTTCAAAAGTTACTATTGTTTCTACTTCATGTGCTAATTGTGATTTCTATTTTATAGTTTTTCTACGGGTATCCTCCATTAACTTCGCCAAGAGGTGCTGCAACAAGCAGATTGTTTACCGTTCACATAGTGAGGTCAGTGCTACATATATCTATGACTGACCCAGTTATGAGAATCCAAACCTTTACATCAGTGAGTGATTCATGGATATGGATTGGTGTGAGAATCCAAACCTTTACATCAGTGAGTGATTCATGGATATGGATTGGTGTTTACTACATTTTATGAATTCGGTATCTTAACATGTGGAAGGGCACAACAATTTCAATAATATTTTCAGATTATGCAAATTGAGATATGAGTTAGTTTTTACAATTTTGCCATAGCCATGATAGGTTCATGTCTCTGATGTCTTTGTTGCTACTTACTGTACCATAAAGATTGAACTGAGGTCCTTATGTTTTTGGAACTATGGATTCATAAATAATTTGTTTTTTATTTTCCCCAGCCTTTTATTTGAGGCTTCGATGAGCTTAATGAATACTGACAAATAGCCCTGTATCAAGTGATTTTAGCTTAAGCATGTAAATGCCACAAAAATTCTCCATGGCACCTTTGTAGTCCAAATTTGGTTTTAAAGTTATGATGTGTGCCCAGTGGATGTTTACTTTGTGCGATCAATGCTAAGATTAGCACCTTTGATGTAGCTACTTATGCAGTGTCCTGTAGCTGGTGTTGGGGGAGGAGCTTACTCTGGAATCTTTTTTGTTTCAAGGAATGGTAGTAAGAACTTGCTGCATGTGTATCTGAAGTTGAAACTTATTGGTGTTCGCATGTGAGACCCCAGATTTACCATCCGAACCTCCTGTATTTTCATACTAGTCCCGATCGATTGCTAGTACACACAAGGAAGCGATGATAATCATAACCGTAACATAACGAAGTAATAACATAAATGTAAAACACTACCACATGGCTATTTATTACATCACCGGTCACATGACCCGAGTTCACAGCAATGAAACAAATAACAAAATGATAAAACCCATAAAACACCACAGTAAACGATCGAACGCTCCCTAGAAGATCGAGTCATCATCCTCTTCATAGTCCTCTCCACAGATGTCGAATGGTGGATCGTTGGCTCTTTGATAGCCTCTTCTCCCATCATCTGCTTTATGGAATAAGCAGCCCCGCATTGAAACGCGAGGGTGAGTATGCAACATACTCGCAAGTCTCGGAAACTTAATGCAAGTAACTAAATGCATGGCTTGAACAAAGGAAGCATATAGGGTTCTTTTGCATAAAGCCAAGTTTCATCAAACCATACTTAATAATAATTTTCACAATGCACATTTTAACAATTATTTTACAATTGAATTATTTAATATTCTAGCGAAGGTTCTAGCCACCAATCACTAGTATACAGGCTCTATCCGCTCAGCTCAAAAGATTAAGGTAAACCAACTCATGACTCTATCTGTCATGATCAAAACAGGTTCCATCTACCTCATTGGCTCAATCCGCCATATATATATCCGTGAGTTCTATCCACTCCGTATCCCAAAACAAAACATCGCTTATTTTCAAAACCAAAACCAAGTCTACAATGATGAAAGCATTCTTCGCTTTGCCTTTGGTAGTAGGCACGGCTATTCAATAGTTTTAACTCAGAGAGGTGTACAAATTTTACCCACAAGACATGATCATCTCTTTAATGCCAAGCGCTATGAACACACTTCCTTTGGTGTGTCGGCAGAGAGATCATGACAAGGCCTTTATAATGTATACGCCTAACCCGACTCACCGTGAGGTTTCACCGCTATTAGGGTTCTATCACGCCCAAAGATAGAAGCCCTCTTCTACTGCAGGGAAGTACGACTTGCCTCTTTTGGCACCCACATTCCACCACCGGTGAGTCTAAGCTAGGTTTCTACAAATTATTCAGCCGGTCGAGCCCATTTGACATGTGGTTGCACGATAATGCTTAGAATGGGCAATCATAAGCGTCGGTCCTAAATCGATTAGGGCGGCTTTCACAAACCGTAACCAAGTGCTCTATCTCTGCACTCCACCCGACAAACCATTCCACCCCAATCTAAACCATTTTTATTTTATTTTTATTTTGCAATCACAGCAGCAAGAACTTTGCTACAGCTTTCAATAAAACATATTTCAACAACATTTTCAAAGCAACCCATCCATAGGTATTTTAATCAATTCCGCAACTAAGCTCATCTAGCGCACTAAACAAAATATATCACAACCTAATATGATTACGATATATCACAGCAACCTAGGGTTACAATTAAACATGGATTTCAACATCAAGGAGGTATTATCAATTCGGATTAACTACCAACCTATATTTAACATCATCTTTATATAAATAGCAATGCATGTTGTAAAACTTTTGTAAAACATTTGCAAACCATAGGATCAATGTGCGTCAAGGAGACTTGCCTCCTCTGGTCGCAAGGTTGTCGTCGCACTGAAATTCTTCGGAATTGACAGCGCAACGATTTAATCTTCATTCTGGCAAAAACGAGACAACAAATAAAATAACAGAAAATAAATAAAATCTAAAAATTAAAATAAAAACACTGGCAAATAGAAGATGATTTTATACGAATTTAGCAATTTGAATCACTTGATTCGGAGTTCGGATGACAAAGATATAAATGTTTGAAGTTTGCACATAAAGGAAAATCGAAAATAAAAGAATATTCCGGGAATCTTTTGGCTGAATCGTTTTATGATTTCTCTGGTTTGTGGGGCCCGAATGTCATCCTCTACAGACCCTTCTTCAACCTCCAGCGCCTCCTCCATTGAAGAACAGAGGACTTCAATCCTCCATGGCGCCGGCTATTGGGGACATGGCGAGCGACGGCGGACGGAGAAATGGAAAGGCGGCGCGACGGTGAAGTGAGGGCACCCGGCGGCAGGGAGCGGCATGGCCGGAGGCGGCGCGCGCAGGGCCCACAAGGGCGGCGACGGAGGCTGTTCGGCGTACGGGCGAAGGGAAGGCAAAGGCGCACGGCGGAGGGGTGCAGTAGGTGCGCCGGGGTCTGGGGAAACCAACGGCGGGCTCGGCGACCGGCGGGGAGAACCGAGATGGCATGCCCACGGCGGCCATGGCCAGCGCGACCGGGCTTGCGTGGGGACAGCGAACGGTGGCGAGGCGGCTGTCGGCGAGGGCGGGGAGAGATGCGGTGGAGGCGGCCGGAGGGGTCGCACGCGCTAGAAGTGGCCGGGAAGGCCTCCTGCGGCGAGGGCTTGAGCTCCAGTTGGCATCAATGGAGATTGTACAGGAACCGAATGAACAAGAAATTGGGAAAAGCTTGAATTCGCGAGATTTTGCAAAATTGATGAGTGCGATTGATAGAACATGGTAGAATGAATATAAGCACGCGAGGAATTGAATTGAAGATTACCGATTCGCAAGAAATCGACGATGAACGACGAACGGGCGACGACGAACAATCTTCAAATTAAGGACCGGAACTGCAACGAAGATGAAATCTTTTTGAGGGCTTTTGATCTACGGGCTAAAAGACACGATATGACATGATTAATTTATGGCTTGGCTCACCGGGATGCAAGATGGCTCGACGGTGTCGACGACGGACATTGGCCGGAGTTCTTGCTCCAAATTGGAGGTCGAAACGACAATGAATCAAGAAGGGGAAGGAAGCACTGCGTCGGGGACATCGAGACGAACAAATGAAGCACTCGGGCATGCGAAGAGACGAAGAAACGGCTGAGATATGGTATGAGCAAGGTTTCGCGAATTGGGCATTAATGCGGGCGTTTCGGGAGAGGAACGGACGAAATAACTGCGGGATTAGATTCTCCTGACCCTTGCCGTTCCGATGCATCAGTTGTCTTATTGATTGGTGAAGTAATTTGGCTTGGGTGGCTTTGGAAAGGAAGAGGCAGAGAAACAGCCATGGACGGCATTGGAGGTTGCTGGCTGTTCGGTTCAGTACGTGCGCAGGCAAGAAGATGGAGAGGAGAGAGAAAATAGGACTATTTGGATTTTGAGCCTAGCAATTAGATTTCGGCCCAAAAGAAAAATGGCTAAAAATTAGAAATGTATTCAGAATATAATTTCGGATTGAATGAATGCTATGGCGGATTTGAATTTGATTCGAATTTTGAATTTGAATTTAAATTTGATTTGAGGCGAATTTAGAATTTGATGATGAATTTAGAATAAATTCCGAATTTGGGTGGAAAGGATGCCAGAATAGATATTCAAACCAAATAAAATCCAAATCTTTAAATTAAATAATTTAAATTAAATTTTTCACAAAAGGCCGAAAACGGGGATGTTACATCGCACCATGCAGATGAAGGCCCTCTGCACCGCCATCCTTTCATTTTGGCGTGGTGAGCTTCTACAATTTTTTGCATCTCCTTTTTGTTTAAAATTAGGGACAAGTCGACTACACAATTGTTCTTTCACTGACTTGTGTGATGCTGTTTGGATATTTGTTGTACATTAATCAGTTCTCCTAGTTCCAAATGTAAAATTGATTTAGTCAGTTTTACAGTTCTTCAGTTTGGATATTTTGTAGCAGTTAACTGAGGAGAGCTCATGCTCAAGCGTAGTCAAGATTTCAGCTAACGTTCAGTTACATATGCAGACCAGTGTGCAAAAAAATTTCCCTGTGAGGTGTGACCAGATTGTCATGGATTAGTGCCATTTGTTTGGTAAAACTCACTGTTTGGCTAATCTCTTTGTGTTGCATGGTTGGATCAAATTTTCGGATTGGTAAAAACTACCTGTGGTGCCGGGTTGTACTATGCATGTGGTGGGGTGTAAAACTATCCCATAGCCACATTGCTTCTTTTGGTCTCACTAAGCCTAATTGGCTTAAATTATGCTTAAGTTCTGATTGGAGCTATATTAATCATGTCCTTCAATTCATGTTGGTGTAGAGAACGGATCCAACAGCTTGTCTAAAATTTCAATAAGAAAAGAGTAACCTTAAAGGGTACATGAGGATGACTGCAATGAAGGCTTTGATATCTTCTCCATTTATTAGTCCATGATTGCTTGACTGTTATGAACTCTATGGTTAATATTTTTATTAATATGTACTTTATTTACAAGATTCCATTTTATTTGCTAGATGGTATAAATTGTAATGGCATTATCACCAAAAGTTGGAATATTTCAATTCTCTTTTCATTCTCGGTAGGGCTCAAGCAATGAGAACAACATATGTTTCCGCATATGGTTTGGTTAAGCAGATATCAGAGCTTCAAGAGATGAGCTCCACTATCATCAGCATGAACTTGAAAACGTTTCTTCCAGGGGAATATGTATCGATGAACTGTGAGTTGTCCTCGCAAATTGTGCCCTGCAACCTTTTCCCCTTTCATAAATTTGGCTTTCTTCTGATCATAAAACCAGAATTGTAAATGGGAGGTTATGTATGTTTGTACATAGATATGCCCGTTTATAATTATCAAATGTAATGTTTATTTTTAGGTCAAAAAATTTATATATGGGTTTAGCATTGTAGAGTGGTTGCTCTTGACTTTTCAAGGCTTTATGTGCCCTTAAGGTAAGATTAGAGGCATTATCATGGTGTGTCAACTGTTGAGTTGTGTTTTCTGTTGTGAGGCTTGGAGCTAATCTTTAGACAGGAGTTTAGATGAGCATAACAAGTTGACCTTTTTCCCATTTTTTTAATTGTTTTTTTATAACACATCCTATTGCTTGCAGGTCTGAATCCTGTGTAGTGAAGATGCGCACACTCTTTTCCATATATGGCTCTGCTTATTGGATGTGAGTAGTTAAATTATGTTGTTTAAGTTGGATATGATTTTGCCTTAAATTAATGAACATTGGGATATTATCTGCCAGTTCAGATTTCCATATACCTGAGCGACAGCAACACGGTCGAGCGTTCTACAGGAGAGGAGGTTGTGTTCTGCAAAATGGCGCTACAGGGACAGCCGTCCTTCTCTAGGCTGGTGAGTTACTGGACCAGCTTTTGCTATGTCCATCTTTTCGTGCTCTTTGAACAGGTAGTAATACCAGCCACTATGTGCCTTTTTTTAAGCTTTCTCATGATTGCTAGCATTTTTATCGGAATGATACAACTTCCTCGTAAATAATCTAAGGTGGATGATTGATGCATTGTTTTACAAAGTCAAATCGAGCAGATCATAGTTTTTATTTGAGTAAGCTGCTTTGTGGTATATCCGTATATGGCTGTATCTCAAGTATGCTTCCTGCCATGTCTAAAGCCTCCTGCTAAGGATTGCTTTGCTGCAGATTGCTACTGCCAGATATTATTCTTATGCACATATTTTATCCTTATAATGTGGATCATACGACAACAAGAGGACAGCTTTTGAGATTAATAATGTTTATGTGATCAAACATATCTTTTTTTCTTCACACAAACATAGTACACACGTATGTGGAAATTGCATAGCATAGCTCTTACTTTACTAATAATTAGCAGAGTGCCCATGCGTTGCAATGGATCTCAAATAAGTGATAGCTCAAGTTTTAAATTCTCATTATTTTGTTTTTAAGAGTTTAGAACTTGTGGTATCATCATCTATTTGGTATCCGTTGCAACGCACGGGCACTCTACTAGTTTGATAAATACTTGTACAATGTTCGCTTATCAAACTTTTGCAAATCTAAGAACAATTTAACACAAATTAATCAAACAAATTGACTATTGCTTCTGTTCAACCCATTCGCACAGTTACAATTAACAAACAAAATCATACATTCGAAGAGGAACTCACAATGTCTAATTGCTATTGTGGTCAACCCTCTTAGTTGGTCAGGCATTCTCGACTCACGTTGCACCACCTTCCCTACCGGTTTGCCATCACCGTAGTGGGTTATATATTGTCATCGCACGACTGCGCCCTCATCGGCTCCTTAGCATCCACTCAGCACCCTCGCCGTGCCCTCGCAATCATCGACTGCCCACAACGCATGTTAAGCGTTCTTGACTGGTAGACTACGATGTTCTTGTGAAGTCTATGGTTTCTGTGTGCGTCTAGGGTTCGAGTTCAATTCTGTTGGTGGTGCCAAATTAGGCCTCTATTAAGCAACGGTCCACCAAGGCACAATCCAGGAAGCAGCTCACCCATCCAACAAAGATTCGTGCTCCAGCTGCTTCCGAGGTGTGTACATTTGGCGGTCGGATGATAGGCTCGAGCTAAGGGAGCCCACCCGTTGTCTACACCCCTGCTTGCAAGCGCTACGTCTTGTGATCTGATATATACGGAGAATTCAAAATGCCGCGAGAAAAATCCCAGAGACTCGGAAAAGGATGAATTAACATGTCCGATATTTCAGGCTCGATTGATAGCAGCAGAAAATAAAATTCTAGACAAGTATACATACATCCAGATATGACATTTCTGGGCCTGTTCTCGTGGCGCGGCCGAGTTGGAGATTTCGAGGATGTCCGGCACTCACGTCCCACGAAATCAAAAGGTTAGACGATCGAGTAGGAGCGTTCCAGATGGTACGTAAGCAGTCTCTTTTTTTTGTAAGGTTAATTCATCCTCCGTTCAAGCTTGACTACACTACTTTCGTAATTAGCAAAATAGCCGCGCAGTTGCACGGCTAGTCTCACAGCCCCAATACTTTCGTTTAGTTAGTTATAGGATTAAAAGTTTCAATATAATTTCTAATGTGTATCATGTAACTGTCGAGACCCGGATTTACCAAATCCGACCCCTCTGTGTACAACCGTACTAGTTCAGGAACAGCTAGCACACACAGCAATCACAGTGATGATAACATAGACATATCACAAAGTAAACAACAGTAATTAAGCAAAAGGGAAATAGTATTGTAACCACATTATTACAAGAGACAAGCCTTATGGCTTAAGTTGGTAAGTAGCAGCGGAAAATTAAACAGTAGCAACAAAAAGAAACCAATCCATATGCCCACAGGCAATCGACTGGGTGCACGCTCTAGTAGTCCGGATCGCCTTCATCGAATCCACATGCAAAGAAGTCGTAATCACCTTCAACTTCAGCAAACTCCTCTGAGAAAGATTTTGTATTGCAAGGGTGAGTACACACCGTACTCTGCAAACCTTGGAAACTTAATGCATGATAACTATATGCAAGGCTTAACCATGGCAGGCATAATATGGTTCATTTGCATAAAGCAGAATTTAACTTGAAATAACCATAGTAATTTCATAAAGCAGTATTTGACAAAATGTAGATAACATAATAATTGAATTTGATGTATAACAATTTAATGGGTTCCAACCACACGATTGGCTCCAACCGCCAAACCAAAACCCGCGAGTTCCAACCACTCACGGTTTTCCAAAACCATTTTCATTTAAAACCAAAACCAGAAAAACTACAATGTGCTAGCGTACTGCACCTGCCCATGACCGTGGGCACGGCTGCTCAAGTAGTTTTAACTCTGCAGAGATTGTACACTTTACCCACAAGACATGATCGACTCTTGTTGCTTAGCACACTTCCTTAGGTGTGCCGGCAGAGGGAGATCATGACAAGGCTGTTACAATGTACGACACCGCTACCAACTTCATCCGCTGAGGTTTCACCGCTGTTAGGGTTACATCCACACAGTACAGAAGCCCCCTCCTGCGCCAATGCAAGTGTCTACCCGACACCCCATTCAACCCAATGGCAAAGCTAATAACGACACGCACAAATTACTTAGCCAGGTCGTACCCATATAGACTTGTGGTTGTATGGTAAAGCTCGGTCCAAGGTAACACACGCTTCGGTCCTTAATTGACTAGGGCGGAACAAAGCACCAAACAAGATCTCGTGCATCACGCACCCACCAAACAACCATCCGCCCTGGTTTAAACCATTTTCATTTTTATTTCCATTAAATAATACCAGCAATACCTATTGCCATGATTTCACAATTCATTTTGAACAAATAATTGGAAGAATTTCCATAATAGTAAGGTACCGAAGTATTTAAGCAAGACTAAGCGATACTACCGTCCCATACCACAATATTAAGTTTCAATTACGGTATTTAATATTTCCTAAGGTGTCAAGGTTGTCACAATTAATATCAATGAGGGCATAACAAAATTGGCATTTAGCTAATCATTTAAAATTGCATTTAAAGTAATTTACATAAAATAATAAGCATGCATAGATTAAAGTAATGTAAAATTTTATAAAACTGGGACCAATATGTTCAAGGAAGACTTGCCTTCAACGCCTCCCGCTGGTGCTACCTCTGCCGGATGATCCGCTTGAGCATCAACTGTGTCGTCTACACGTAAAACGAGAACAAAATAAATAAACAAAATTCAAATAAAATCCAAAAATCAAAATAAAGGCAGCTGATGCTGCGCTATTAATTCTTAGTAGAATTCACCGGCGTCCTCTAAATAAAATGGGGGCAATTCGTCGGTATCAGTAGCAGATCAATTAGCTCTCCATTTCGTAGTAAACAAACTCCATTTCAATCTTAGGGAAAACTGGTTAAAGGCAGCTGATGCTGCGCTATTAATTCTTAGTGCAGCAGTAAACAGATATATAGAGGCAAGGGTACCTCACAGGGCAGCATTCTGCGGCATTGCTGTCGATTTGGTGTATTCGTTCTTGATCTTCTTCAGCATGACGACAACATCGCTCATCGTCATCCTTTGCTCAGGCGAGTCGCTCGAGCAGAGCAAACCCAGCTCGAACACTGGCACAAGAAAGCCATGCAAGTTGCAGCTAGAAGAAGAAGAGCCTTGTAGTGGCTGGCCATCCACAACATGGAGAAGCTCTGTAGGAAACGCCTGAAGAACCCACTGCCTAAGGCTCAGTTCTGCAACAAACATAGCATCTGTGGGTCTCCTTCCAGTGAAGACTTCAAGGAGCATGATCCCGTAGCTGAACACGTCGCTCTTCCGCGATGCTTTTCCAATTGAACCATACTCTGCTCATGAAATTCACAAACAATAATGAAATTAGAGCATGATTGATCAACCAATGGTTTTAAAAAGAGCTAGAATGAACAAGAATACAAGTGCTAGCTAGTACCTGGTGCCATGTGCCCAAGTGTTCCAGGCATGCTCGCAGAGATCATGGAGCTGTCATCAGTTAGCAGCAATTTTGCAATGCCAAAGTCTGCCACATGCGCCGTCATGTCTTCGTCAAATAACACGTTGCTAGGCTTCAAGTCACAGTGCAAGACTACCTCGTAGTGCTCATGGTGCAGATACTCCATTGCCAGCGACACGTCTAGCATGATGTTCAGCCTCTGGAGAAACCCCAAGTTCCGTCTGCCTTCAGAGTAGTGTAGGAGTGTCTCTAAGCTCCCATTGGGCATGTACTCAAGCAGCAATGCTCTGAAGTCCAGGTTGGAACAGGTGTTCAGAATCCTTATCAGGTTGCGGTGCCTAGCCATGCGAAGCACACGGCACTCAGCATCGAAGCTTCTCAAGGCCTGTTCCAGCTGCATGTCTATAACTTTTATGGCAACCACCAAACCGTTGCTCAGTTGGCCCTTGAAGACCTTTCCAAAGCTTCCAGAACCCAAAAGGTTGCTATCGCTGAAATTATCAGTGGCGCGAGCAAGCTCATGGTAGGAGACTAACTGATGGCTGATCATGTCAACCACACTGGTAGAAACTGTCATCCCTTGCTGCTTCACCTTCTTTCTAATAAATGCATATACACAGGAAGCTACAGCTCCAACTGCTATGATGATAGCAGGAAGCAAGAATTTCAGCATGTGACTGTTGGTTTTGCTAGGCTTGCTACGACACGGTGGAAATCCTAAACGTGAAGCACCACATAGCCCCATGTTCCCCACCAAGGATTGCAGGCTGATGTTTGAGAAGACACCACCTTCTGGTATCTGACCTTGTAGCTTATTGAAAGACAGGTTCAAGCTAGTGAGGTAGGTAAAATTGGCCAGATACTTTGGGATTGTGCCAGAGAGATCGTTATAGGATAGGTCCAAAGTTTCCAAGCTGAATATCTTGTCAAAAGAGTCTGGAATCGAATCATTAAAAGAATTGTGTGATAGGTTCAAGTAGGCTACCATTTGGAGTTGTCCAATTGAATATGGGAGGCTACCGTCCAAGCTGTTGGTAGAGAGATCCATTCTGTTAATTTGTTTCAAGTAGCTTATATCAACCGGTAGTGTACCATTCAAGAAGTTTTGAGACAGATCTAGCTGGATGAGGCTATCAAGATGAAACAAACTTGGGGGTATATTTGACGCTAATTGGTTGTGGGATAATGCCAGGGTTTCTAACTTGGTGAGGTTACTGATTTCCATTGGTATGGAATCAGACAATTTGTTGTTGTGAAGGAACAATTTTTCTAGATTCTTGAGCATTGCGATCTTAGATGGGATGGGGCCAAACAAGTTATTTCCATCGAGTTCAAGCAGCTTGAGATTCTGCATCATCATGATGGACTCTGGAATCGCACCATGCAGTTGGTTTCGTGAAAGATCTAGCTTAATTAGACCAGTCAAATTTGTAATTGCAGCTGGAAATTCACCAACTAACTTGTTTTCAACTGCAAGAAAAGTTTGCAACTGACTTGATAGATTCCCAACATAGCCAGGGATGCTCCCAGTGAAATAATTCATCGAGATGTCAAGGTTCAAGAGTTCAGTACATTTAGAAAGAATGGACAAGAAGCTGAGATCCCCTTGTAGGCGGTTTTGTGAAATATCAAGACGCACCAAAGAGTTCATGTTACCAATTGTTGCTGGTACCGATCCAGTCAACAGGTTTCCCTGCAATAGTAGGAATGCTAATTCAGACAGGTTGCCAAGCGATGCAGGGATGGGCCCAGTTAGTTGATTATCGGAGAATTGCAACCACAAGAGTTGGTGCAGCTGTCCAAGTTCTACCGGAATGGCTCCTCCTAGTTTGCCGCTTGACAGGCTTAGGACACCTAGCCCAGTGAGGTTGCTAAGTGCTGCAGGGATTGGGCCAACAAAGTCATTGTGACCCAAGGAAATGAAATTGAGATGGGCCAACTTGCCCAGCCATGCTGGCACAACACCCTCAAACGAGTTAAAGAGCAGGGCAAGACGTTTGAGGTACTGACAAGCTGCGAGACCTGGTGGAATCTGACCAGTGAAATTGTTCTCTTGGATGTTAAATATTTGTAGCACTGGGAGACTGAAACTTTCATTGCCAGGGATGGGACCAGTTAAGTTGTAGTTACCGCCGAGGTAGATAGCATATAGCATAGACATGTTGAAGATGGCTGGAGGCACTGGACCGCTAAGATAATTGGCTTGCAAGATAAGGTGCTCCAGCATTGGCAAGGAGCCAATGCAATGTGGTATACGTCCTGAAAGGCTGTTGTTGCCAATGTTCAGATAAGATAACATAGGCGTGTCATTAAATAGGTTGATTGGTATCGAGCCAGTGAGGTGATTCGTCATGAGATTTATGTAGTGAAGATTGCGCAGGTTCTGCAATTCTACCGGAATTGGACCAGATAGACGGTTAAACCTTAAGGCAAGTACTTGAAGCCTCGTCAGGTTTCCTACGGTCGCAGGGATGCTACTTGACAGGCCATTGAACCTAAGATCTAGGACTTGGAGGCGACGCAGCCTTCCTATATCATCTGGGATTGAACCCGTGAGGTTGGTCTGGGTCAGGTTGAGGATGGAGAGGAAAGAGAGGTTACCGAGGTGAGGAGCAAGCAAACCGTGGAGGGGCACGTCTGGCAGCTCCACGGCGGTGATGCGCTGCCTGCGTCGGCTGCACGAGATGCCAACCCAGTGGCAGAAAGGCGTGCCGGTGGTCCAGTTGCCACTAAGGATGCCGAGAGGGTCGGACAGCTGGGCTTTGAAAGCCAGCAGTGCGGCGAGGTCCGTATCGCTGCCGTTTCTCTTGCTCGGATCTGGAGAAGAAGCAGCAATCGCAGTGGATAAGACGATCAGCATCACGATGGATGTGAATGGAAATCTAAGTGCCATGTCTGGGCAGTGATGCATTGACGAGAATAGAGCATGCAAGTTGTTTCCTTTGCCACTCACCGATGAATCAATCGGACATTGGTTTGGTGGCCACGATAGCTACTGCTATATATGCTTTTGCATGGTTCAACATCGAAGACCTTGACTATCAATTGGTCTATCTGCGATGAATAAGACCTTGACTATCAATCCTGCATTCAACTGATTGTAGTATGCATTCAACATCGAAGACCTTGACTATCAATTGATAATGAAAATATTATTAACACGAGCTTGGATATACACTAGTAAATTGGAATATCAAGTCAGCACAAAAACTACATTCAACTGATTGTAGCATGCACCACACGCCGGTGCAAATCTAAGCTGGGAAGTGGTGAAAAGGATATATATATAGAGAGAGAGAGACACACACACTTTGAGGCGACGTCCTCAGACTTCACTGATTCGGTGGTGAGTGGCGAGCCCTACCATTATGGCCTTTTTAAGTTTGTAAAGCGGATAGACTTTTTACCACCATTTTTGAATGATACCAAAATATACATTAATTGAGCTAGTGCTAGGTAGTACTAAAATTTTAAAAGGTTGAGGTACCAAGAGTAACAAAAGTTTAAGGTAATTTAGTAGTACCTTTCAAGGATGATAAAAACTGTGGTATTTATATGTTTCACAAAGAAGAGAGACAAAACTTAGGCCTGCTTTGCACGCATCCTAAAAAAAAAAGGAGACGTTTCTCACCTGAAATGAGAAAACATTTGCAAACTTATGATACTCTCTCCGTTTCTTTTATAACACGTATTTTGGTTAGGTATGGAGATTAAGGATGTTGTAAAACCAAGAGAAAGACCAGAAGAAATTAAATGAATATACTACCCACTTCTGACCGGTCGCTCGGATCTTGATTTAGTGGCTTCTAGTATGTGCCAACTTCTGACATGTGCATTCACATTGGAGACCTTGACTGTTGGTCAAATTTTTGTGGATCACTGCACAACACCATAATGCAATACTGCAACAGTGAACGGACAAGAAACAAGTTCCGCTTTTGATGTTTATATTTTCAAAAAGTGATGTACAAAAACGCCTCCCAAAAACCAATTCAACACATTGTAGGAAAAAAAAAAGAACTAACCTAAACGGGCACAAAAAAAGAATAAGATTTGGTGCCAGATATGTAGAGAATGCCACTGCAGTTGATAACAGAACAAAACCCAGCGATTCTATTAGCTGAACAAATGTAGCAGCCAAATTTTGTGTACCACCTAAAAAGTACACTCGACAACTCTATTACCTAAACAATCAGGAAGTCAAATTTCTTCGTGACACCTAAACAGCAAGTAGAGACACCTGCAGTGTGCTTCTCGTTGTGACTGAAGGAAGATTCATTTTGTACGAGAACGGAAAATAATTAAAAGAAAAAGAAAAGAAAGCACCAAACTATAGCGAAAAACCATGAAACATATATCACAATACCAAAGAAAGTGAAATACACAGGCTGAAGAGGATGACCTCGAAAAAGAATACAATTAAAGATGTGGCCTTCCTTGTCGAGCCCTTTCTGCTTTATTAATGAAGATGGGTGAAGGATCGAGGTAACCAAGAGGAGGTGAATTGGTGCAAATTAACATCTAAACATAATTTTTTACTTTTATTAATTCTGGAAATTAATAAAATAATGATCATACTTAAAAATTTAATTTTGAATAATTAATCTAAGACCGTAAAAGAAAACTAGATTAAACAAGCAAACCAAAAGCAATTGTACATAAACAATAATTAGTAGATCGAAATCCATAATCACTGATTTCCTGGAAGAACATATATAAGATCCCTTTAAATGAGAACACAACCTTGAAATAATCTCTTAAAATTTTCCCAGTTTTTCTTTTTCCTCTTCTTCTCTTTCTTGTCCCTCCTCTCTTCATTTCTCCTTCTTCTCTCGTTTCTGTTGCTTGCTTGCACGTACAGCCAGGGTTTACATAACTGAATCAAGTTGGAAAATCGCCATCCCGTTGGTACCAATTTTTGTCGAAAATTGGTAGAAACTAAATGAATTACAAAGTCAAAATTTTTTAATTCGGTTGTCAAACAGCGGTGAAAAAATAAAAACTGACTGGTTTGATCGATTTTTGACCGGCTTTGGTTGATTTTCAACCGGTTTACATCGAAAATCGGCACACTTAGTGAAAATTAAGAAAAAAATTCAAGGAAAATTGGAAAAATGTTGAAAAATTTATAAAAACTCGACAAAGGCCTAGAAAATAAGGGAAAATGTATAAAATACCTTATAGAAATTACAAAAATTTTTGAATTCATTTAGTGCTTTTGAAAAATCAAAAACAGCAATTAACGAAAAGGAACAGAGTCACTGTCAAATTTTTATAAAAATGTAAAAGCTTGATAATACTCTAAAATTTTAATAGTGTCATATATAGTGCCCAAGAATCATGTAGTAAAATTTACATAAATATTATACTTCATTTAGATCCCTAGAAATTCAAAAACAGAAGAGCATATACAAAGATAGTAGCACTGTCAGAATTTTACAAATATCTACAAGTTTGATTATCATCTAAAAAGTTTACAGCATCATTAGCATTGCCTCAGGACCTGGAAAAAAAATTCAAAAATTTATAACATGATTTGTAAGCTCAATTAAATTAGGAATTGTTGATTGCTTTGCCCCATTTTTTCTTTTTTCTATTAGGATTTGCTCAAAAATTACACAAGATTGGTCATGATCTGAAATTTTTATATTAACTTAGGTATGCTCTTAGAACCCTTTTTAAAAAGTTTTAAAAAATTTTCAATATGATTTATTGGCTCAATTAAATCAGTGAATTTGCTTTAAATGCATTAGTAGCATTTTTAGGATTTTTAAAAAATGCACAAATTTGATCATGATATGAAATTTTGATGGTAGATTAGCAAATTTTGATGGTAGATTAGCCATTCTCTGAGGACCCTTCTAAACAAGTTTCAAAAATCAAATTAACTTAATGACTCTGGAAAACGAAAAAGACTAATATCTAAATGCATTAGTAGCATTGTCAGAATGTTTAAAAATCACACGTGTTTCATCGTAATTTAAAATTTTATGGTAGCTTAGTAATGCTCTTAGGACCATAATAAATTTTTTAATTTTTTTAACATGATCTACTATTTCGATTAAATCATTGAAGTTGCTTTAAATGCATTACTAGCATTGTCAAAATTTTTAAAAAGCGCATAAGTTTGAACATAATTGGATTTTATGATAGCTTACGAATGATCTCTGGAACCTTTTTAAAAAATTTCCAAAATCAAATTCATTTGATGCCTTTGGAAAACCAAAAACAACAAAATTTAAATGTATTAGTAGCATTGTCAAAATTTTTAAAAATTGCACATATTTAATCATGATTTGAAATTTTTATGGTAGCTTATGAATGCTCTCAAGACCCTTCTGAAAAGTTTTAAAAATTTCAAACATGATTTAGTAGCACTTTCAGAATTTTTAAAATTTACACAAGTTTGATCATGATCTAAAATTTTTATGGTATCTTATAAATGATCTCAGACCCTTATCAAAAAGTTTCAAAAATTTTAAACATGATTTAGTAGATTAATTAAGTGAAATTTAAATGCATTAGTAGCATTGTCAAATTTTTTAAAAGTTGCACAAGTTTGATCATGATTTGAAAATTTTATGGTAGCTTAGGAATACTCTTAGGACCCTTATAAAAAGTTTAAAAATTTTAAATATAATTTAATAGATCAATTAAATCAGTGAATTTGCTTTAAATGCATTCATTGCACTGTCAAAATTTTTAAAATTTGCAAAAGTTTGATCATATTCTAAAATTTTATGGTAGCTTAGACATGATCTCGGGATGAAAGAGTTTAAAAATTTTCAACATAATTTAGCAGCTTAATTAAATGCTGTAAAAAAATCAAACAAAAAAGTGTTTGCCTTGAATTGAATCGAACCCCGAACGTCACGCACACGCCGCAGGCCCTCTTCCATCCTTGCTAAACGCCATTTGTGTAATCTAATGCGTAACAAATCTCTGATGCTATCCATGTGGCATACGGCATAGAAGTGAACGGCGTCACGTGCACAACCCGCGCCAGGCCTCGCCCAAGGAGAGGCGCAGGGAGACGTGGACGAGTGAGGAGGCTGGAAAACTATGGGATGTAATGAAAAAATTGGTAATATGCTCTTCGATATTGCCATTCGTTAAAATGTCACTCCCTGCCTCAACGACATGGGACCTTCGTATCCTATGACAATTTAATCGGTGGCGATTTTAACGAATTCAATACGGAAAAGCCAGAGATAACCAAAACCCCGGGATGTAATACGCGCGGGGACCGCACTCTTCTATCCTAGTGCCACACTGCCACCGCATGAAGCTTTTTCTCTCAGTGCCTCGTGCAGCCTCTTCTGACCTCAGCGCTCTGTCTCCGCTCTAATCATTTTTTACGCGTCGTCACAAAGCCAGAGGTATTCTCCTCTTAATCCCAACTTTTTACCTCTAATCAAATACATACATGCATTATGGTTCTGGCCCCGATAAGATCCTTCTCTTTTTCTTTTGATTAATATGAAAATTTCTTCGATTTTTCTATAGATTATTGTGAGAATTTCTAGCCCATCAAAATTAATGATTAATCACATGTTGTTTTTATTTATATAGATTTCCCGTGAAAGTAATTGTCCCAAGATCGAGCGTGACTTCTTGTCGTAAAGGGGGAAAAAAATCGTCCACGACGTACTCCTATATGGGGATCATCATAGTGAATACGATGGCTACACCTACGTACTCTTCCACTGGAGTAAAAGATACAAATTACAAAATGGTCGTATGTGCAAAGTGGCGTATTACGTACGTTGTTGACCGACTCATGTATTTGGCGCTAGCTCATATATATATTAATTACAAGCGAGTACAATTCGGTAGTCTAAAGAGAAGGATAAGTCACACATATCGAATGTTACTAGGTCAAATTTCTGCTTTTTTAAAAAGAAATATGTACTTCCTTGACCGAGTTCGATTACTACGTCCATCAAGTTTTATAGGGCGTACTATTCTATCAGCTTAATTACTCACTCTAGTCATAAATACATATTGTTTCGAACATACAACAGTCAAACTTCCAAACTTTAATTATCAACTTCTTTTAAAATATTTAAATTAGATACATAAAAATTATAAGCATAGGTTTGTTTTGAAAAGTAATTTTATGATATTATAATTTTAATGGGTTTTATAAATACATTATAATAGAAATTAGTGATCAAAATTATGTTTTGGAGACCGTATAGATGTTCATAACGATATATAATTTTTGAAAGGAGGAAATACTTTTATATAGAAAAGTGAATGTTACCTCGATGTAATTGCTTGCTGTGGCGTACAGAAGACGCATATGGACAATTAATACCGGTACACCGTGTTCTATGTGCTACAAACAGCACCACAAGTATATTTTATTTTCAAATATATACTACTAACTTGTCATTTTTTAAGGAAAGGATTGTGCGCTAAGTTGATTTGTAATTCATCCAATCAATTGAGTGATCACTAGTATGGCGGACATTGCCGAGACCCAAAGATCACCTGAATGAACAGACAACGCTGTGAAGAGTAGCTCGGTAGAAGAATGCATGGCTCGTACTCTCTAGGTCTAGAGATTAATTCACTCGATCTGGGAAACATTCCCTTTTCTAGCCCCCTAACGCATTCTTTTTGCAAATTTAGCTTCCTCCGAATAAATTTGCAAAACTAGTTCTCTCTCCAATAACGGAAAGCGTGATGGATAACACGTGTCACATGCTACACTCCCGTACCATGGCAAGATGCTAGCAACGTGATAGGGTGGGACCCACTAGCCTACGGTTGGTTCCTACCGAGCTCCCCTTCCTTGATTGGAACGGCCGATCAACTTCGATTAATCAAACACTTAATTAATCATTTTTATTAAATAATCACTTGATTAAGCACTCAATTAATCACTTAATTGACACTTTGCTTAGTTAAAACACTTGGGGCTAGCCTATCGAGCTAAGGATACTTGTAAGTCCCTACGAGCCATATGGCCGCAACAGCTGTGCTACAGAGCTACGGCAGTGCGGTAGCCGCACCGGGGGGTATCGTACTCTCATAGCATAGCAAGTGATACATATCGTTTGCTCTTGTTTTCACAGTTAAGGGCGGCGCAAATTTTACAAATTCATTCGTACAGTGGCTGGATTTACAAGTAAATATGTTGAGGGCAAAAAAAGCGAAGGGTTCTCCATGCGGACACCAGCACTAGTAAGAAGGGAACTCAATCCGCGTACCCGATTAATCAATTTAGACTGAAGACAGTACAGAACATGAGCATTTAGCTAGTTTGGACAGATAAAAATAATATGTGTAGATTATTCACCAAAAGTTATTCGTAATATTAGAGATTTATTATATTTTGTAAATATATTATAATATATAATATAAATTAGTGGTTAAAATTGATGTTTCCTCCGCCTAAGTTTATAAAGTGTATTTTTTTGAATGGTCATATCCACAAATATAGGATGTATTTCATATTTCAATGCAAAACTAACGTGATATTCCTCTATATGCTCAGATAAATATCCATATTTACTTTATATTTTCTAATGCATATATTAAATATAGTGTTTAGTGATAATAATTAATCTAATTATTTTTAATATCTTATTAGTCTATGTGATAAGAAAAATAAGTTTTATAAATTTGGACGAAGCACGCATAAGTTTCATCATCTCCGTTTCAAGAGTAGACTGCATGCGCTTGTTCGATCGAGGAAAAGACCACTAACAACAAGCATTTGGCGTGCAGACGTTATGCAGGCAAAAACGGGAAATGCTAAGTAATGAGAGAGCAAACAAGCATCTGGAATTTCCTGACCCACCGTACACGTACTCTTGATCAACCATGCATGGTGCACCACGCGTCCAGGAAAACATCCATCTAATCACGACTGCTAAACTTGTCATGGTGCCACCTCTAGAAGATGAAGGGATTACATATTAAATTGATCAAACATATATTCACCTGATGCAGAAAAGTGTTGCTGCACGCTAACGAAACACGTGCACCTCGGCGATGTTATTCAACATCGTGAGGAAGGTGTTTGTCATATCATATGTGCTTCAAACTGAACCAGAGCAGAAGAGAAAACAGAGCAAACAAAACGTCGTCTCTGAAACAAAGCGGATAGAATTGCAGGAAAGAGTAATAACTAATGAAATCACTAATTTGGGAGGACATAACATTATCTTTATTATTTTTGAGACGTGACGACGGTAAGACATGCATATTCTCGTCGCACTTGAAATTTAAGGAAGAAATGAGACTCGAACTTAGTTGAATAGATTCAAACTTCACAACTTTGTGTGCCTACTATATTACAAATCAGTACAGTTCACCACTCTAAGATCTCTTGCATCAGTCTCACGACCACATCACGCTCACTATTATATATTACTCGGTCTTTTGTAACTCAATGGTCTAAATTCAAACTATACCTTGCCAGTATTAAATGCATAAAATCCTTTGTCAATCCTTAACTTTATCCTCGGAGAAAAATACTTAACGTACGTACCAGCCTTTGTCGGCCACGAAGGCGTAGCTGCAGTGCAGGGGCTCTACTTCCACGCGGGGTTGTCGTCGTTACCCCAGTCGACTTCTATGGTTGCCTGGGATGGACGGCGTCTGGAAGCAACCGAGCCCCGCGCACAGGTCACCGTCATGAGCGGTGCCATCCAAGCTCACGAACGTGGTGACGCAGCCAGTTATGTAGCTCCAGTCGTTCCTGCCCTGGAGGCCGTGAAGTACTCGTTCCTCCCCGTGGCATAGATTTGCTAGACGAACTGGACCAGGGCCTAGTAAAAATTTCTCCATGATCCACAGGTAGTCCTCGTCGATTGCATGTTTCTTTGCGTCGTATTTGGCGAGAGAGAAGCTTAATTTAATTTGGCTAGCTATGGTCGAGGGGCCGCCGCGCCGCCCGCTGCTGCTCGTCGACGCAAGCAAGCGGCCAGCGCCGTGCGGAGAATGCCGGAGAAAGCAGAGGCGAAGTCTGAGACCCCGGCGGTGAGCAGGTTCAGATCAGAATGTCAGCAGCTATCCAGGGAGGCAGTCAGAGGAACAAGCAAACTCAGAAGAGGAGGCTGCTACACGGGACACAAACGGGAAGGTCTCACACTTGGGCTACACCGGCCCAGACCAAAGGAGGAGGCGCGTTCAAAAGTCCAATACTCGTTTCTTTGGGCCAGAATGGATCAGCAAGTGAGACATGCTGTAAAGCGTTGAGGACAATGTCTTGTATATATATAAAACGATAGAGATCGACAGAGAGATTCAGGCGGCGACCAATAGGCGTGAGGTGGTGTTCTTCTTTGTTCTGGAGGCGATATTCAGGCGGCGGCGACATTGTAGCTACCTTGAGAGTTAAAACCATCTATATAACGCTCATACTTTTTACCTCCAGATTGTTAGAAACCTCACACAGAATCTCTTGCCTGCTTTCAACGCAAAGAGAAAAGTGAACTCGGACATGTTTCCGAGACAGTGAACTTGGACAAGTTTGAAAACTTGGACATGTTTCCAGAGAGTGACCTTACACTTGACTTATTCAACTAGTGTACCTGTCATATTTATCTCCCTTGACGGCTGAAAGTCTGAAAGTGAAGAAGACGACGACGACAGTACCCTGGAAGAAAAGGAAAGTTCACTTTCTGAAAGTTCCCTGAAGGAGACGACGACGACGACAGTTCCTGAAGACGACGACAAGACAGTATGAAAGTCTGGAAGTCGATCTTTAGCGTGCGAACAAAAAGAAAATTAAGAGTCGCAGTTCCTGTCTATTCCAAATCACTGTGGCGAAGTGAGGAAAAATGAAAAGGAGCTGTTTCAGTTTGCAGTTTGCTGTACAAGAAGCTAGAGATCACAACATGTTGTATACCTCAAACCATCAGTACAACACCTGAATGCAGTTATGCAGAGCCTTCTTTTCTTTTCTTTCCTTTTTTTTATAGGAAACCTGGTTGCTTTGGATAGGAAACATGGCTGGTGGGCTGGGCTGGGCCGATCCAATAATGGTTCTTAAACGAGACGGCGTGGGCGTTCTGGTGGGCTTTATAGGCCGAAGGGACAGGTGCACCATGCATGGTTTTGGAATTGTTTTTTCTTTAATATTTCTTTTTAATTTTTTTTCAAAACTAGTCGTTAGGCTGGCAAATTTGCGAAATTAGGCTCCGTCGCCCATATATGGGGCAATCACCTCACATACGGGCGATCGGTGCCAAATCTAACGCCAGTTAACTAGGTAGAAATCGCCCGATACAAGGGCGACAGGTATATGTTTTTTTTGGTAATGTTAATTTCAAATTTGTTTTCCGAAAATGGCCATAATATTGATTTACGTTAATATTTTATATCTTTAAATACTTGATACCTGTTAGTATTGATTAAAATAAATATTAACGAAAATGGCCATAAGTTAAAAACACTAAACTTTAAATACGTGATACCTCTTAGTATTGATTTACTATAATATTTTATATCTATTGGCCAAAATATACCATAAGTTAAAAGCACTAATCTTTAAATTTTTGATACCTCTTAGTATTGATTTACTGTAATATTTTATATGTAAGTGACTAGCAGGAAGTTTACTGTAATATTTTGATACCTCTTAGTCGTAGCTTTCGCAGGAAGTCAAAAGCGAGCATTTATCTCGTCAGTCACACACACGTTACCGCTGCGCCCGACTACATCCGACGTACGCCGCGCACTGATCCCACGCGCATGGTATATTAGTGCTATTAAAATCTCGGGAACTACCGTTAAATGTCGTCGATACCGACCAACAGGCGATTAGGGTCAGTCGCATTACTAGGAAGGTCCAAGTAGAACAAAATAAATTTTAAAATTTATATTAATATATAAGGATTTAGATTATGTTATGAAAAATACTATGTTCCATGCAAATTTAAATTGTATAAATCAATTTTACTTAAAGACCATTTAGTGTATTATGAAGAAACTATAGAAACCATGGCTCGAAAAATCCCAAAATAAATCTCACTTGTTCATAGGATGTTAGGTGTCCCATTTTTTCAAAAACATTTAGGAATAAACTCAGTTGAATAAACCAAACGACTATAAGTAGCCTCACTTGCATCAAACGCTTAATCCATTTCGTACTCGTGAAATATCATGTTTAAATGTAATTTGTAGGGAGAACGGGCCAGATTTGCTCTTTGATATATGCACCACCATATGGTGGGAAAATATTTTGTTTACACATTGCTTAGCATATTAATTCTACCAGTGCAATAACCCTAAGTACTATGGTCGAGGCAAGAATGAAACGCTTAAGCCTTTTCGGCAGCCCGTGAAATATCATGTTTAAATTTATTTTTTAGGGAGAATAGGCTAGATTTGCTCTTTGATATATGCACCACCATATGGTTGGAAAATATTTTATTTACACCTTACTTGGCATATTAATTCTACCAGTGCAATAACCCTAAGTACTATGGTCGAGGCAAGAATGAAATGCTTAAGCCTTTTCGACAACTCAGAAGTTTCTGCGGAAAATAAGGTAGCCCACACTGTTTATTACGGCTGAAAACTGAAAGGAGTACCACGAACAAGGAAAATAATAGTTAAAACTAGACGTCTACTGAGTGCTTCGAGGCCACTTCCCCTTCGCCCATGCCTCTGGTGGGGCTTCTCTTGCACGACGCGCCCTCTCTCATTTTCTCTCTTTCAGCCCCCTTCTCCTCCGCTACCTTTCTATGTGCCTCCTCGCGTGCGGCATCACGCTGCTCTTGAAGCTGCCGCGTGAACTCCTCCTGCTGGTTGGCTTGATCAAGGAGCCTTTGGTTTTTGGGGTTGATCTCCATATCAAACTACTGCTCAAATTCACACAGTGGCAGAGGTGACCGCATGAAACATAAATTAGCAAAGTTTCATGTACAAATATTATGTAACACGTAATATTCTTACCATTTGGCGATCCTTCAGGCTCTTCTCCGGTGAGTCAAAGGCGTAGTTGTGGCACTTCCAATACCTCCTCTTCCAAGTTGGAATTTTTCAAGAGCGGACAAGCCTGCAATGATCTCCGTACATACACATCGGTGCTACAACTCCACGAGGTAGGAAGAGATCATGGTATGCTAAATTGCGCGAGCACGCACTTCCTTCTTCCTTTGCTTTCCCCTTTCCCTTTGCACTTGCACGCCTCGGCATTTTCAATTGATCCTCTACTTATTTTTTTTCCTCCCTCTCCTTCCCTTGCCTCTTCTTTTCTTTCTTCCTCTTTCGTTGCTGCCTTTGCGAGACCGCGAGCGAGAACGAACGTTATAAAGCGTAGATATCGCCAGGGTATGGAGCGATCGCCCCATATACGGACGATCGTCCCATATACTGGCGATATTTACCTCAGATAGTGTGTCCCTGGGAGTATTTAACGGTAGTTCCTGATATTTAACGGTAGTGTGCCCCAATTAGAGGCGATCGCCCCTATGTAGGGCAATAGGTGCACCCAGCCGTTAATGCCGGCCTCTCTAGCCGTTATGGCCGGTGGTGTGTTGTTGCATCATGCGAGAAAGTAAAAGCGATGACAGCACAATTAATAAAACATACAGAAGGCACTCATGTTACTAACTCAGACAATTATACAATATGGTGCTGAACGTAAAGCATTACAGAAATACATCTGTACAACAAGTCAATGATGGCCACACCTCCTGATCTGCTCGGTGGGGTACGTGAGTGGCGACCGCGGATAGACGTCCCTCCTAGGCCAGCCCTGCGGCGCAGGGGTAGAGTGGTGTGGCGGCGACCCGAGCATGTCCTGGGCCAGTGCTCCCGAGAGCTGAGAGGGGGCGAGGTAGTCGGTCCCCATGAAGTCCCCCAGGTCAAAGTGGATGTCCGGAAGGTCGTCGAAACCACCCTGGGGTGTTGGTGGGGCGCGAGACGACAAGGGAGCCTCCTGAGCCCACTGTCCCCACTGCTATTGCGGGGGAGCGTATGGAGGGACCAGCAGGGTAGGGCGAGACGACGAGGGAGCCTCCTCATCCCACTGTCCCCGCTGCTGCTGCGTGGGAGCGTAACGAGGTGCTGGCCCACCGGGACGTGCTACGCCACGTCCGGTGATGTCTCCGCGCCCCAAGAGGTGCCTGAGAGACAACCTACTCGTCCTATCGACGATCTGCTCATAAGATGCCTCGATCTCAATGGCGCCACCAGATTCCCGCCCGGACGCCAAAGATGGATGTAGCCTCCACGTGCAGCTCCCCTACGAGATGTCCCTGCATGTAAAGCCGGATTGATATTAAGTAATTTACATGAAAAAGATGTAGCAATGTAGCTTTGATTATGACACTTACCACGGAGCTGTCCCTTTGGGACATCTGCGAAGGGTACGTGTCCGTCACCGATGCCTGCTGTGCGACATACGGTGCTAGTGTGTACCCCACCCTGAGCCGAGTCTGCGGGGCGAACCACTCCAAGTACTCATCGCACTCGAGTGGTCGTGACGGCCGGTCTCGATGACCTCTCGCCGAAAGCGCGGCGTTCACTCAGCGCCCATCACGCCATGAGGTGCGCGAATCGAGTGCTCACGCAAAGACCCATCCGGGTCATCCTGCAATGCAAAAACAGAAAATACATACAACATCCATTCCGCAGAAATGGTGGCATCGAGCTTAGAGACGTGCATGTGAGCGCCACGTGCAACAACGTGACAAGGCGCCAAGGGAAACGACTGCAACAGTCGAATCGCCGATCACTTTCGGTGCAATGAGTACTCCTCGACACACAGGTCAAAGACGAGAACCTTACGGGTGAGCCAGAACGGCTCATCTCGCGTGCAAAGCACGGAGAGCCCGTAAGGTGCTCAGGCGTAGACGTCGTGCGCACTGTACGGCGTCCACCGCACGTCCTCTTGTGGAGGTGGTCGAACTCCCGAACGAACTCGAGGTACGACCTCCTCACCTGTCGGTGCGCGTACGTCCGCTGCGAGGAAATAAGAAATGGCGGATGTTATTGTAATGACCCCCATTTTTACATAAATGCAAAAATGGAAATCTAATGTGCAATCTGTACTAGTCCCGTGATCAGTAGCTAGTACACACATTTTCAACAATTGGAATCACAACCATACATTATTTTATTTAAGCAAAAGCTATTAACACAATATTATCTTACAACTCAGAGCATATATGTAGCACAGAAGAAACAAGGTCTTGTAGTGTGCCCATCCATTCCGCAGGCAATTGACAAGGCATATAATCCTAGAAAGATCGTTTGAAATTCCCGTAACCTGCGTCGAAAGAATCTTCGGAGCTTCGCTATCTTTCCACCTAAAACCACATATTAAGCAAGGGTGAGTACATTCATACTCTGCGAGACTTTAGCAAAACCTATAATATATGCAAGCCATTTCAAAGGAAAAGCTTCTACAGTTCATTTGCATAAAGCAGAATTTAATTTGTAAATCAAATTGCAATTTATTAAACGGAGTTTGTAAGAGCAAGTTTGCTGATAAAAATAAGTAAAGTATCAGTAATACTCATAGCTCATCATAAGCAATGAATAATCCAATTCATGAAGTACATCCGTTCATGAAATCCAACAATTCATATAATCCAATAATTAATCCAACAATTCATATAATCCAACAATTCATGTAATCCATCAAGTCATGTCAATCCAATGACAATAAGGGAATTTGATAAACAAGTTTCAAATCAAATCCCATTTTTAGAAAATACCAAAAGCTAACATTGGAATGACTTCACCAAGTGCCCATGACCGCGGGCATGGCTAATTAATTAGATTTATGCTCTGCAGAGGTGTACAGCTTTACCCACAAGAAATGAGCATCCCTTTGTGCAGCGCAATTGACACACTTCCTTTGGTGTGCCGCAGAGAGTCATAACATAACCGTTACATTACCTAGACTTGACTTTCACTACAGGAAAATGTGGTTGATTCGTCGGCCACCTCCTAATTTCGTCGGCCTTCAGGAAGCCGTCAAAAATATGTTTATAAATTCGTCGGCCCAATCAAGCTGTCGAAAATGACGGTATAAGTTCGTCGGCCAAATGTTGCCGTCGAAAATAGACAGATAATTTCATCGGTTTGACTATGGCCGTTGAAAATAAGACTTAAATTCGTCGGCCCAGGGGGGCTGTCGAAAATCATTGCAGACCTAAACCCGTGGCCAGCCAAAAATTGGCTCACTCGCAGTCTGACCAAACATATCTCTCACTACCACCGCCCACACCGACCACATACCACCGCCACCGCTTCGGCGACGCTACATTGTCGACCACAGACCATTGCCGGCCCTCATGCATGACACTGCCACGCCGCCTCGCCGCCTCCCGACGCAAGACCGCCACGTCTTCTCCAAGGTATCTCCACCTCCTATCCCGAAGCGCCAGATATTTTTCTCGATAGTTGTTGTAGATATTAAATCTATTTATCAAGAATTACTTAATATTTGTCAAGAACCAATTACGATTTGAGGCGGTTGATGGACATTTGCATGAAGTGGACATGAAAATCTGTACCCTTCATAAATCTGCAAGATACTACGTGTCTATGTTTTACCATGTCCCTCACAGCAAGCAATATTTATGGGTCTATGTTTTTTAACAACAATAACTTTATACCATATGAAAGAGAGAGTATATTCTAGATATAACAAAAATAACTTTGTACCATATCAAAGCTTCCAATATTGATGCAATGATAAAATAAGGATTCTATTTGTATAATCAAGACCAAAGATCAAGTTTATTTACCTAAAATTTAAAGTGTTAAAATGTACCATTGGTCTGTCTACTCACTGGCTCTAATGTGGTTACTCTACTTTGAAGTCATGCAAATTAGTAACTTATAGACTTGTATCAAATTGGTTCATCTACTAAAGAAGGTAGAATGTTGAAATGCCATATCAGTACAATGCATGTTTGGGTGGAGACAACACCTAACGTATGGTTTGTACCACTTTGAATGAATGTCTTCTATTGTTAATGCATGCAGGTGTATAATCATATTTGCGCAAAACATACAACAACTGTAACAAAATCTTTTTACGCAATATATCCATTATCTGCCATTTCCATCAAAATAAACAACTTTAGGTTGTGCCAATTCAATTCTCAACAATCAATTTAATAAACATGACAAACAAACAAGCTTTGGAAGTAGAGCAAATATGGGCAACTTGAAGTAGAGGGACCAAATTGAACCTCAAGAAAAGTAAAGGGACAAAAGTATATTTGTTGTGGACGTGGGTCCAAGCAAGAAGAGCACCGCAGCATAGCGGTAGCATAGATGGGCAAAAAGGACGCGGCCGACTCAAATTTAGGATTTGGTTAGGAGTCCAATTATGTATTGAGTTTGGTTAGTCGCATGTCTTTTAGTTGCATGTTTCCTTGTTGGATACTTAGATGTATATTGTATCTGTTGATTAGTTCGAATTGTTATGACTAGTCTATTTGTTAAGCTCGACTCTTTTTAAGAGGAGATGAGATGTTCACAAAATAAATATTTAAAAATAGAAGAAAAAACCATGCATGAAGAAATAGCTCTGTTTACACCACAAGAACAGAAAAATTGTAATGTAAACCCACAATTTAGGCAGTAAACTCACTAATTTAAGTAAAATTCATGGGCAAACCGTCAATTTAGTTCACGAATTTAACTCAACGAAATTAATCAATTAAATTTATGGGTACCCATGAATTTAAGTTAAGTTCGTGGGTTGTCGCCAAGCCCACGAATTTAATCGAATTGAAAGTTAAATTGCATGCCAGTGAAACCCACGATTTAACTCAAATTGTGGGCTATGTTGGCCCACTTAATTTAATTGTTAAATTGTGGGCTATATTGCCCACGGTTAATCATAAATTGTGGGCTCAATAAACCCACGATTTAATTGTTAAATTCGTAAATCAAGGAACCCACGATTTAATTGTTAAATTCGTGGGCTCAAGAAACCCATGAATTTATCAGATGCGCCGATAAATTCGTGGGTTTAATGGCTCACTAATTTATCACTATTTATACACAAATATATATATATATATATATATATATATATATATATATATATATATATATATATATATATATATATATATATATATATATATATATATATATGTATATATATATATATGCATCACACTCAATACATATAATCATATCGATCACGCATATATATATCGATATGCATCTTATTCAACACAACCATCTTCACATTCAATCTTATTCAACATATCATAATAAGTCCACAATTTTAATGGCTCAAGAAACCATCTGTGTGTACCATTCCCCCAAACCCTAGCACCCATTTTGCATCCCCGCTTCCTCTAGTAATACATCACACAGCATACCACAATTACGTAATAATAAAAGTAACACATTTTCTTAGAGGAGAAACACACTTTCATTGAAACAATCAAGAACAAAAGAAAAGGCAAAAAGAAAATTGAAACTAAAATTGCTAAGCTAAGAATAAGAAGGATCATCCATTTTGTTCAAATCGATGTAAACACTAACACAAAAGAACAAATTAAAAGCAAAAAGAAAAGTAGTTAGCATCAGATTTTTATGGCAATATATACCATTGGCGCTAGCCCATTTCCGAGCTAGATGCAAAAGTATCAATCGAATGCAATGGCATTCAGCAATGGATCGAACTCGAAACGGAAACTACATTGACATGACTTGTTCTCATCATTTGAAGATGAATGTGTTTCGCATTCATTCGAACAAGTCACATATCAAAACCCAATATCATCATTTGCCATAGAAGTCGGAAATGACAAAAGCAAGAAAATGACAAAACAACTCGAATGTACAAAATGACTGAACATATATTTGCAATAAACAAAAATACAAATGACTAGATCCCAAACATATATATGCAACTCATATGGCAACATCATCAATCTAGATTTATGCATTTCAACTTAAATTATCACTATTGCAATAGATTACTCAGATTGATATATACTAAAAGAATCAACTAAATTTTCTACAGAAGCATTGTCCATCCGCTGCACATCGACTAAATTGCAACTAATGTTCCTAAATTTGAGCAAGAGGAAGGAAGGGAGGGGGCAGCTAGCTCACCAAGGTCATCAAACTCCACAACGAAGTTCAAGCGAACGGAGAATTAACAAACGAGACACCAAACCTATTACCTCTACTAAATGACTGAAACCAACCTTTTAACTCTTTAAAACCAGCTTAAAACTAAGTCACCGAAATGTACAAAATTTCGGCATGACCTCTCTAGTAAATAGGACATCCACTCAGCAGACAAAAAAACATTTGCGTTATAATATATATATCAATCTCTCAAACCGTATGAGACATTCTAGCGCATCCTTAGATAATCAATCACACATCCAACGGCAATTTGTAAACTATGCAATGACGCATGACACATTACAACCGCAATAGATACAATCCACATTCCATTACAATAAGTCCATCACAATAAGTCGATCACAATCTATCCATCACAACAAGTCATAAAGTCCAACAGTAATACGCCAATCGAGCTCACAATGGAATTCATGCTCGGGGTTGTTGGAGTTGTGGGCGCTACCACCACCGCCGGCGCTATTGAAGATGTCTTCTATGATGTCGTCGTTAGTACGTGCTGGAGGGCGTGACCCAGAAACCTGTAAGTTCAAGACTAACTTAGGTTGTGTTACAAGTAACATATTGTCGGTTTTTGCTAAATGTGCTAGAATCGAGTAAGTTTAGCAAGAGTTTAGCAAATAAGGCATTGAACTCTTTCCTTCCCTAAATTATGCTGATTCACATGAAACAAGTTCAGAATAGTACTATTCACCAAGACACAATATGAGAATATCAATATGACAGTCAAGCTAAACAAGAATAGATACTATATATAAGAACTATAACTACGAGCTAGTCAAGATATGTTTGTGATAATCATATGAACATCAATATCTCATAGTCAATGAAGCATCAAAGTAATACTCTAGTATTAATGAAGTTAAGCATCTAGTTCAAGGCCAAGATTACAACTAAAATTATTTAATTCAACTTCCAAAGACCCTAATTGAATCAATGAGTATTAAAAAGATAACAAACAATGAAAATAGTTCAAAGAAGCAATTAAGAGTTTAGGTAGTTATTTTCAGAATTCAGTATACAAAGTACAAATATGTTACATAATAGACAAACCAACTAAAATTTGTCAAGTGTTAAACTAGCTGATATTGAGATATAATTCACCATGTGAAATTTGTCAAGTGAAAGCTATACTACTACCTTTTAACCGAGCAAGGATAATTTAAGATTCAAGTCACGCAAAAGCTTAAAACATAGCAAAGATAGACTAAAATAGCAACTCAAAAGGAATTGAACAAATGTAAAATATTCAAAATACAGGATAGCTTTTGGTGTGTTATGTAGATATTCAAGAACTAGACCTATCTTTCTTTTGTATCGACATCAACAATTAAAAGCTTCAACTATGTACACCATTCATTACTTAGATTGAAGCATTCTTTATAGCATTAAGTGAGAAACACAACTTAAGTAAAATTTAAATGAAGAATCTAGCATCACGCTAAAATTTAATCAAACACTAACCAATCTATTCAAAAGTTCAATTTACACAATAGGCCATATGTAGCACAATCCAATTTAAAGGAACAGAAAAGAGAAAGGTTGCAACAACATTTTCAACTCAATTGCTAGATATTAGATAAATCAAATGTAGCCACAATTGCTACTAAACAAAAAACCCTAAATGTCTCTAAACAATAGAATGAATAATTACATTCTACAAGGATAAACAATCAGATTGTACATGGGCAAACAACACATTCTACTAGGATGCCATATAAAGCATTTAAAACATAAGTTTACAATTCAACAAGTTGTCTTAAGATAACTTTTCAATTCCAACAAGTTAGCACAATATAAGGTTCCAAATCAAAAAGTTATTGACAGGAAGGCATGTTCATAACATGACATGCACAAAATGTATGATAGAACAACAGCATTAGAATGAGCATATACAGAGCTTGGGCATAAATGAATGTTTGGAGGAAAGAAAAAATCAAATAGCACATAATGGGTTAATAATTTGGTAAACCATCACATATCTACAGGAGCATAGCAATGAACTTTCATAAGCACACAAGTAAACCTTCTCAAGTATGAACATTGAGATGATTTGTGCAAGGTTTAAGCAAGAGTTGCCTAAATATCCTAAAATCGACTAAGTTTTGCATGTATAGCTAAATTTGCTCAAGTTGACTAAGTCTAGCTCAACTTTAACAGAATTAACCTTTATTTGCCTAAATGTGATATAATTGACTAAGTTTTGTGAAGGTAGCTCAATTTGACTTGGTTTGGCTCACAATTGACAAACTTAGCTCGTTTCGCAAACTTAGAATGTTTTTGACATCCATACCGTGGTGTCGTCTGAGGTGGTCAGCAGGCCCTCAAAGTTGAAGTACATAGACATTCCTTGGCCCGCATAGGTGGTGGGTACATGTAGAACGGGTTTGGAGGTGGAGCCCTATAAGGCATAGACAGTACATTATGCCACATATAAATCATTCGCTCAAATTTTGAATAACGAATTGAACCGATCCGTTTTACTGTGGTGCCTCTCCCTATGAAGGTGGCTGATCTGTGGAGTGAACATGTAGGAAGGACGAGGAGGCTGGAGCTCAGATCTGCCACGCCGGCCTCTGCCTCAGATCAGATCTGCTGCCCCACCGCCACCACCCCAATGACCTCCTCGTCATCCGCCCATGTCCTCATCCTCACATCCCACCGCCCTCATCCTCAACCCCCACCCACCTCGTCCTCCTGTGGTCGCTCGCGCTGTTCTTGTGCATGCTCATCAAAGCACCTCTCGAGCCGCCTCCGCCATTTGCCTAATCAAGAGCAATTTCAAAGAATATGGTGTTGCTTACCGCCGAGTCCTCGAGCATCGAACCCCCGCCTCGACCTTCCGAGGACGCACCCGCTGAACTTGCCTTTAAGCTTGTCAACTCGATGCCCGAACATACTCATCTCTGCTCAAATTTGACAAGAGTTAGTATATTGTGTTTACAAATAATTTTCAATAACTTGCAAAAATGAATGAGACAACAATAACTTGTAAAAATTAAGGAGACAACAATAACTTGTACAAATGAACGAGGCAACAATAATCTTACAAAATATACATATCAAAAGTCGCGGCTAGAATCGCTCATGACTCAGATTTCATTGAGACGTGCTTGAAGACGCAATCCTTATCGACTTTTGAGGCCGCTTCGTGAAGGGCCCGGTTCATCTGTTATTACGCCCGTGGCATCGATAGGTAATTGATCGAGTCCTCGCCTCGTCCGAAACAAGGAAAGAATCCCCATAGCTTCTTCTTGATATACATCACCCACATTATCTTCTACGTTGCTTGCCACATACTAAACATCCCCAGGAGGATATACTTCAGGTTAACTTTAAATACAACCCACCAAGCCTTCGTTACGGTGAGGATAGCTCGTAGTATACCTGCCAACCCGATGTGCAAGCACAATGTTATTGATGTGGCCTCGCCGCGAATCGTGCTTCACCTCCACCATCCAAAAGTCATCGACACGTGTGTCGCTGTGTGAATCGAACCAATGGCAATCAAAAACACAACCTTCGCTTCTTTGGCACCCCAAAGGTATACTCAATTATGTTTTGTACAACACCGTAGTAGTCTAATATATCACCATCGAATCGGATGACGTTGTAACTACTCCATTGCTTGAAGTGGCCGCAAGTGGACGGCTAGCTTCTAATTTCATTGCTCAAAAAGGAACCCGCTCACGCTATAGCGACTATAGCTCCTTGCCATCACATCACCATGTGAGAGCTATCGGAGATCCTCGTGACGGAGGCATCACGCATACACTATATAGCAATATGCATCATCGTTAGTCTAATATTAAGTTATTACAACAATTCATTTTTAAAAATGAATAAATAGTCAAATTACATGTCGATGTAACTATTGCACGAAGCTTAGGCCGCCTTTCAACCCATCACGACGTAGGTTATCCAATTGCTTAGTTGTGGGTTGTTGAGTTGACTTCCAATTTTCTTTGTCAAACACTCTCCGTCATTTATTCTCGGGTTAAAAAGAACACTACACTAAAATGTTGAAAACATAATTCAGAAAGTCACTTACTCAAAATATTTTTCAACTTCTACCATGTTAGTGAACATGTAAAGCATGGCCAGGTTCCACTCCTCATACTCAACATGGTGTGCAGTGTACGACCCAACAGGTTGACCCTTGCATTGAAAAAGCTTAAGTTCGCACAACGGTTCTTCTTCCGCTGGCACGGTACCGATTCGTAGGGGCATTCACGTTGTGCTTGAGTGCGAAATACTTTGTTGAGAAGTTTGTGATCTCTTTACTTGCATAAGCCTCTGCGATACACCCCTCTACCCTTGCCTTGTTGCACACTGTAGCTCTAAGCTTTTTCAACTTCCTTTCCTGACTATACATCTATCTCGAATCAAGCAGACCTCCAACCATCGCTTCCCAAGGCGATGCACCAGCAGATGTTGCATCACATTCATAAAACCAAGTGGGAAAGTTTTTCCAACTTGCATACAAGCAATGGAATTCCTTCTCTAACTTCGTGATCAACGCCTTCGAGATTTCTTAACGATATCTGCTTATAGAAGTAATCGAGCTTGGCTAACATCCTCCACAACTCATTATCAAAATAGCCACGAAACATTACCGGAACAAGTCTTTCTATGATAATATGGTAATCATGACTCTTTAGCCCGTTTAGCTTACCGGTGTTGACATTCACAGCCTCGCTTTATGTTAGATGCATAGCGATCGAAAAACTTTAGAGTTTTCAACCACCTCAAAATCTGCTTACGCCTTCTCGGCTTCACACAAGATGAAGCTCGTGGCCAGCTCTCATTTCCATTTAAACCAACTTTAACCTCGAGCCACGGCCCAGCACAATGATCACCCATGTCTTTCCTAGCACTCACATTATCCTTTGTTTTGTTTGCTACATCAAATACCATGCTTATGATGCTTTCACGCATTGCGCCTTGGTGCATCAAATCTATGTTATGCGACGAATCAAAGCTGCAGAAGGCAGCTCCCAAAGAAAAGAAATATGAGTCCGGCCAGATCCTTTCCATAGCCGTGAAACCCACTTCAGAGATCGCATGTTTACTATGCCATTCACTATCTCTCTCCGTGAGTCGCCTCGCGCCTTTTTTAACTTTTTTTCCATTTCAAATGTTTTGGCATCGTTCTCGAAGGGTGCCTCGCGAAGCCACCGTCGATGGCAATCGAAGAATGTGATCTTTTACCATGCGTGAGCCTGAATGCATCGAGTCACCATACAAATTGGACAACACAAAGACCATGAACACACCAAATTTACCAAATGCCATATGCCAACAAATCATGGACCGACCACGTATGTGGCTCGAAGGTAAATTCTCTACCAAAGAACGCTGTCAGATGCCTTTTTCCTCGCCACAACTTTTTCAAATTCGCCAATTAAGGGTCGATGAACACATTGAGATCCTTCCTCGATGCTTAGGACCTCGAATGACAAGAGCAAGGAATATGAACCTCTCTTTCAAGCAAATATCGTGGAAGATTGTATGGCATGATGAAGACCGCCAACAAGAGTAGGGCTAGCGCCAGCCGAAGGTGTGAAACCGTCTGTGGACAAACCAAGACGGACACTCCTAGGGTCGCTTGTAAATGCAGGATCGAATCGGTCGAATGCTCGCCATGCTCGCCATCGACGGATGCACCATCATATCCGGTCTTGGTCCTCACGCTACCTTCTTTGTGCCACCGCATATGTTTCATTGCTTTTTTGACATGTACACCGCTGGCCTATCCGTGATCGGCATGTACCGGTTTAGTCGCGACCTTTGTAGTCACCGACACCCTTCCTCATCTACCACCTCAACGAATCTACACTTACCGCAATGCATACAAAGGAGTATCCTTGTCATGATCCTTCCGCACGTACCGCAATTATTCTCGCACATCAATCTTCCGTAATTCATCCCGAGGTCGCCATCAACTTTTTCGATTGGTACAAATCCTTTGGCTTCTTGTGGTTAGGCGGAAGGATATCATTCATAAGTTCAAGCAAAGCATCGAATTATTTGTTCGAAAAGTTGAACTTGACTTCATCGACGAAGTCGGTAACCACCGCAAGATACCACATTGGTCAAGTCATGCCTTCTCATCCAAGGCGCCAAGTAGCCTATAGAATTCTTAACCTCCTCCCGCTATGACCCTCCCCGAGTTAAATTCAATCCCCGCCAAGATCATCCAAAGATCTCTTCCATCCGATCGTGATCCTCCCCATGGTCCGACTCAATGGCTCGCCTCATGCCTCTCCATGACAAGCACACCAAATAGTTAGGCATGAACCCATTTTTGCAAATGTGATATCAAGACTATATCCTTGTTGTAGTAGTCATTATTCTCGAGAGGGTACACCGGCAATACACATATTCAGCTCCTCCAAATAATGCTTGCTTCAAGAAAGCATCCGTGATCCGCCCCATTCCCTTGAGTGCCCCCATCATTCCTCCATCCGTCATACATCGCTTCTTCGATCGTCACCCATTCTCAAAGCTAAACAAATGAAACGATGTCAACGCACGACCGTGGCTTAGGTGACAAAGACAACCCCGTTAGGAAAGATGTGTTCTAAACCCACCCAAGAATGGAGGCGTTAGATGCGACTCGTGACGCGCGCATTTAATCGAACAAAATTTCGGCAAGATAACTCGCCGTTTCTCCAAACACACACCGATGCTAGTGCGCCGGAGAACAACAGGTTATACGGCCAAATCACGCTCGGATCACTCGCACGTCACAGGCCCTATGCAACAACCAACATTCTCGCTGTCCAAAATGTTGGGGAACGCGGTATGCTACGCTAGCACAAATTAAAATTTCTACCGCGATAACCGTAAAAGCTACCGCAAGAAAGGGATCACGATTGATTACCACCAGACGCGCAGCTGCGTAATCCTTCGCTGGTGTAGTGGATTGTCCTCGCCGGATCGCCCTCACGCGATCGCCCTCGCCGCGGATCGCCCTCGCCGTGGATCGCCCTCACGCGGATCGCCCTCGCCGCGAATAGTCCTCGCCACGCCGCAGAGTAGCAAAGATCACCACATCACCACACGCCCCGGATGGAACGCCGCGGCGTCGCAGTGCAAGCACCGCCGCTTCGGGCAAGGGCAATGAGAGGTGGAGGTTAGGGTTTTGGACGTGAGCAATCGCATGCACGCCCACCCTTCTCCTCTCCTTATATAGCCACACGACGAAACCCTAAGCCAGGCCCATCAAGTTAAGCCCACGAGGTCCATTAATTACGGATCCAATCCGATTAATGCGCCCCACCGCTAAGTGTGTGACCAGAGGTTCATGTACATTTGGACATAGATTCGAAAACCCTTTTTCCAATCCAATAGTTGGCAGCGGTTCTTGCAGAGCATGCCAACTCCCAAACGCATATGATCAAATCGGATAGAACCTTTCAAAAGTACTCATGTAATAATCCCTTTGTCAAGGCAGAAGTATGTCATCCTTGATAGTTCAATCCATCTCTCGATCCGTGATATATTAATAAGTTGTGATTGACTTTCAATCACGGCATGGCCATGCACTTCCTTAATCATATCACACGAGTGGCCTAGACATATATCTCCGCTTAATCGAGTGGCAAATTCCATCTTGACTACCCACTTCCTCTCGCACATTTCATAGCAAACATGAAAGCTACCTTTATAACTGTCCTTAGGGAATAGCGCTTAGGCCCCAAGGTAAACTATTACACATGTAGGAATGTGACAATCTCAGTCTAAGGATCATACATCCACTATGTATGAGATACAATCGATGACACATAAGAATGTAACATTCTCGCAGTTGTCCCATTTCGGTCTATCTAACCCATGTTCTTCATCATGAGTTCACATGTATTGATGATATCTCCATATCCTATGATCTATGAAACATAATCATCGATCAATACATGTGCTGATCTATTCATCATTATCCTATACGATGATACCCGATCGAGATACTTACGTAATTATATCAATAAGTAGAGAGTTTCATAAGCAAGTCACATACTTGTCGATCAATATAATGATATACATTCATTGGACCAATAATCATATTATTATTCATAAGCATAGTCATGTTACAATCATCTATATGACTGCCTCAAGGGCATAACACCAACACAAAATACGCTGGACAATTCCGGAACCGCGCACCTCACAAGCAAATGTGAGATGCGCCGTTCCTAAACGGGTGACGCCAAGGCTCTCTACTGTTCGACGCAAACCCTAAACTCTAACGTTATGTACAACGGCAGCGAGAGAATAAAGTATATATACCATATGCAGCGAATATAAAATGAGATGAAATAACTTCAAATGAATTAATCATTTCACATTGAGACTAAATGAATTTTATGCCCATATTTGAAAACATTCTAATATAAATACAAAACATTCTGATCCAATCTGGTTGACTAGAATCTGGAGAAAATGGTAGAACTAAATTGTACTAGCTTAAAACTGTTTATAATCCATAAAAATTGTACCAGCTTTTGGAATCAGTTATCTCAGAGACTCAAAACAACTAGAAATGCGCTTTCAAGCCAACAATAACAAGGCTTGGCCAACATTAGACCAGCGGATATATATGGGCAGAAGCATTAATTTTACTTTGCTATGCTTTATATGTTTCATGATCAAGTTCAAGATCTTCATAACCTGTGAAAGAGTACAATTAACAAAGAATAAAAAGATCATAATTCATAAGGATACAGAAAATAATGCTATTGGGACGGATGCCATAGCTTGCTAACACATTGCATGCTATGGAGCAAGAGTTAGACCTAGACATGCTCATACCTAGCATGTATAGAACAAATTCATTACTTCAGAACAAATTAATAAAAATTCAGTTGAAATTTTCTGTTAAAATCCATGTTAGGCCAACTTAGATTTTTGTTACAAAGATTTTGTTTCATTACCAAAATGGAGATGGACTAAGAACAATCTATGCTTACACCAAAGATATTGTTGTAGAACCGAGAATAATTATCAAGTGTGATGTAGATTTTTGCAAGAAGATCTGCTAAGGCCTCAACCTCATCACCAAGTAAATCCACCGTAAAAATTGAGAAATTGCAGCATAGCACATAACTCTTTTTCCTCCCTTTGTAGGGTACCATCTAGCATCTAGGTTGTATGCCTTGTTGCGCTTTTTGCAGCTAAGCAAGATATTTGGATAGAAGTGAAGCTTTAAAGCATAATTCACAAACACATTACCTCGAGCTCACTTTTCAAGATTAGAGCCCCTGTCTCGAGATATCTCCTTGAATCTCAATGCCTTCTTTCTTAAAAATTGCATTCTTTCACAAGGTGTTTGCACTATTCTTGCAATAAACTAAACTCACAAACAAAGGGACGCTACTCCGCTTTATTCACGTAACTACAACAGATATAGTTCTAGTGCTAAATATATATTCCATATGCAGCGAATATAAAATGAGATGAAATAACTTCAAACGAATTAATCATTTCACATTGAGACTAAATGAATTAGAGAACAGTATTATACATGGGAAACGATGCCGCAATCTCACGCTACTCTATTACTATGATTATCCTTAAAATAAACAGAAGCATACCACACAAGAAAGAGAGAGCAGATACAGGATGGTCAGAATGTCCATGTAAGACGACAACACATGGACACATTGCGATGAGCATCACATGGGAAGTCTCTAGTCACTACTACACAAAACAGCAACAATTTCGATCTACAGGACATGGTTATGTAAGCATTAGAGTGATTAGACACACGGGCTCACTGATCATATATTAGCTAGGTCAAACCCAATCCTTTGAAGCCAGATACCTAACACAACATGTCCAACTAGGAAGTAGGAACCATACCTCGCCCTTGTAGCAATCACACCAAAAGGTGGAAGCATACAGAAGAAATTGCAGGCTAGGCACGCATCTGAAAAATCGTGATGGCTGCAGGCGCAGCATTAGCCCGCCCTAAGAGTCAAGAGCCAAGAAGCATTCAGCATTTCGTCGAGCGGTGGCGCGCAGAGTAATTGGGTGATTTTTTGGGGGTGGGGTGTACCTTCTGGTGGTGAGGACGAGCCGGGCTCATGGTCTTGGGGTGCTCGGGCGAGGTCGAAGGCTGGTGGCTCTCGGCGGCGCACTGTGAGCGGGCTGGTCTGGAGGGCTCGGCCGGGAGGAGGCGCGCGTAGCGGGCGGGCGGCGGCGGCGGGCGGGCGGGTTCTGATGGCAGGGCAGCCTGTGGGGGCGGGGCGGCGACGGCACAAGCGGCCAGAGGTCGCCGAGGAGCGGTGCGGCGGGGTGAGAGGAGCGAAGAGAGAGAGAGACGCCATGATTATTAAATTCAGATATAAATTCGTGAGTTTGTTTTGGCCTACAATTTAAGTAAATACGTGGTATTTTTATAAACCGATGAATTTAAATATATAAATTGCGGGTGTCCTTTTGGTCCATTTAATTTAATTAAATACGGGGTTTTTATAAACCCATTTAATTTAAATATATAAATTCGTGATTTTTTGGCCCACTAATTTAAAAAACCCACTAATTTTTCAACGCTTTCTTGTAGTGTTAATTTTAGAAGATAAGCAAGAAGGTATGAAGTTTCACCGTTTCATACCAACGCAATCAATATCAAGTTTCGCATCAAACACCCACATATTTTCCAATACAAAATAACTTACTACCATATGATCATTATGAGGAACCAGAAATCTCATTTTATAAAAGTCATAAAACAAACTTACATCATCCTATTCCTATACATATATGGCATCATACATAAACAAACAATTATGCGCTTCGCTTGTATTCATCGTTGGTCGCCTAAAATTCACACAAGAATATTTTGGTTTAGCAAAGATAAAAATGGCGCATTTAATCGAAGATGGATGTACGATGGATGGAAAACACCGGATGCACACACGAGTGGATGGTGAACACACGCATCGCTAGGATTTTGTTTTGTCTTCCTCTCCTTCGTGGGTTGGGGAAGTGCCCTGTCTTAGGTGTTAGAATTTTAATTGGCAAGACAAAATAGATATGGAGCATCACCTTTGCAAATGGGGTTTCATGCCGATTATCTAACTTGGTATGAGCATGGTGAGCCACGCTCTAGGAAACATCCAATCCGAACGAGTGTGAGCTAGCCGATGATCCTATTGATGCATTGGATGATATGATGCATGATTTTGTTCAGCAGTTTGAGGATGTGCCCGACTGCAGGTAGATAGATTCTTTAGTCTTATGAAAGTTTCTGAAGATCCTTTGCATGAGTCCACGAGCGTGACACAGCTTGCGATTGTGACACGATTGATGTGTTCCTGACTATTATCATACCAGGGCTTGATCATCCTAGAAAGCACTTATACATGTTTATGCAGCCGTTGATCGATGAGCTAAAAGAACTGTGGATCGGTGTCAGGACATATGACAATAGTAGAAAGGAGTTCGCGTACCTCTCGTGAGGCTAGGCTGGAGGAGGAGTTGAGGGTGCAGCGAGAAACGATGAGAAGAGCTGAAATTGAGCGAGTGGAGGCGATGAGAAGATCACAGGAAGAGTGGGCAAGGCAACAACAATAATATATGATTAATTGGCAGATACAACAACAACAACATTTGCAAGTAAGTTAATTAGAACTAGCTATGAATTGATGAATTGCCTACATTTTCATCTTTCATTCATGCAAACATCAATTTAATTGATGATATGAGGATTTACTTTATTTTTTCTTGTAATTTGATCTTCAGGAAATTCTATCTTCTCATTTGAGGACAACAATTAATTTTCTAGCATTTCACCTCCTCCCCGCCTCCTCCTTTTTTTTCGCACTTATCCCCACATATGGTTAATTTACCTAATCACAAATTCCATTTAACAAAATGTACATATATTGCTAATCACTTAATAATTTTCTTTAACATATAGGGTTCGATAACACCTCCAACGGCGGATCTGTGCAAATCTCGGATGCGGTCGGCAATGCTTCTGCACACCGTCTGCTGGGCAAGACATACACTCGAGGAGGTGACGACGGCAAATGAAACAACGATACTCCGAAGTTGAATTTTTTCTTCTATGTGACCTTTATGTATGAATGTCGACTTGGTTGAGTATGGAACCATTAGCTTGTTGATAATATGTATGTGTATGAACATGTGTTGATGGTGGATGTTTGAGCGAACCACTTGTTAATAATTTGTATGGACCGGTAATTGTGATACTATGTGTATGCGCCGTTTATTTTGATTGTGTTGATAGTGAAATGGGTAAGATATGGATATTTTGTGATATGATTGAAGATCGTTACGCTTTGCATGTGATGATATCATTGCTGAAAATATAGATGAATCTTATGTTATTTTCTAGGATTTTTTTGTGAATTTTCTAGGATTTTATATGTTTTTTTTTATTTTTTTTTCAAATTAAAATATTATTTTTGTTTCGGCCAAGCCGATTTAAAATAATCAATTGGCCGATGAAATTAGGTGCCAAATTATTTTTGTCGGTTTGGCCAACTGAAAATAACAATGTTGGCCGATTTAAATTATCGCATTTTTTTTTGTCGGTCGGCCGATTTAAAAATATCTAAAAATCGATGAAAATAAGTTAATTTCGCTTAAGATGGTCGATGAAAATACATATGCCACGTCAGCACCGAGCGCGGTTCGGGTGCATCGACTAATAATTTTGACGGCCACGTAAGCCGTCGAAAATAAATTTATTTTCATCAGTTGCCGATGAAATTAACTGTATTTTCGTCGTTTTTGTTCTGTAGGCCAAAAGCCGATGAAAATAGCTATTTTTGTCGGCTTTTTTTGTAGTTTCGTCTGCTTTTGGCTGACGAAAATAAGGCGGATTCCTGTAGTGTTTGCACCAGCCCGGTGACGTTAACCCTTATTATAAAGAAGAAATAAGGATGGCAGTAATTCCCTGCAGTGAAGTGGTAAAAAGGAGCAGTAAATCCCTGCGATAGTGATTTCTTCCCATAATAAGGTGTGCACCGTTGTACCGACACACATTTACCCACAATGAGGTGTGGAAGCCCCTCACAAGTAGACCTAACAGGAATACTTCTACTATCTCCCGCCTACCAATGTGCAAAGCCAAATCTAAGCAACTTAATAGGTTAAGGCTGTCCCATACCAGCACTTGTGGTTGCACGGATTTCTTGGATCAAGAGCGCCCCATTGTTCACCTTAATCTGACACGGGCAATACTCCACCCTACACTACATGCATTTCTATCTGCACAACCGGCTATTGCCAATAATTGCCTGCATCAAAATCATAGTTTTATTTCGGGATTTTTAGTCGAAAATACCCATAATCGTCATTATGTCATAAACAACATTTTCAAAACTGACATCCTGTCGTATCCATCATTTTCAAATTATCAAGAATCAATTCTGATCTGATCATCCTCAACGTTGTTTCTAAAGCATGGCTAAGCATAGGTAATAATCGTATATACCCACGTTGACGTTGCATATTATTTAATTCATTTCTATGGTTATCAAGATTCACATATGTAACATCCTGAAAATTCAATAAAGTGAAAATGAATATTTTTAATTCAAAAATGAATGTTTTTGAGTTTCCTTGGCATTGTTGGTTCTTATTTGAATTTTATTGGATTTTTTGTGTTGTATGGAAATTCAACAAATAGAATTAAAGAATGAAAAAGAGGAAAAAGGCAAAAGTATAAAAAGTAAAACTTTATAAAATTGCCATGACAACCCTGATCATTCAATTGAATCATTTTAGCTAGCAATTGAAATGTTATGCATAAAGAAATGAGGAGATAAAAGGAAAAGATAACTTTTAAATCGAAATAATGTATTGCCAGAATTTACATAAAATGATGGAACCATATTTTGGCATGAAAAATTTATAGAAGTATCCTGAGATCAAATACTTTTGAAAAACAAAGTTTGAAAATAATAGACTCCAATTGGTATCAAAGGAAAATCAAAATGAAATTAGAAATTGCTTTGCCACCGACGCTGGGCCATTCGTTGATTTCCGCTGCTGGCTCATTGGAGAAATTCCCACCATCGACAATGGACCAGACCCTCTCGCTGACTTTCTTCTTCAACCCCGCTTCGCTCCATCGGCATTGCGCCGCATCCACTTCCGAATTCTCTCGAAGCATCGAGTGCCGCTACACACCGACACGCCGCCAAGGCCCTAGCATGCCTGCACCACTACAAAACCATCCCTAAGGGAGTGCTCTCATTCCCCCTCACTTCCCTTCCTCTCTTCAAGCCAGCACAGAGAAGCCCCAGCTCAACTGCGCCATTTCCAGGAGCTCCTGAAGCTGAAATCCGAACCCAAATCGAGTGATCGAGCAGCCCATTTCCAAATCCCCCCGAGCCGAAGGATCCTCATACACTGCCAAACAAAAACCCCTAAAAATCCTGGAGCTCCCTCCCATGAAATTGCCACTGCCGCGGCGCTTGTTTCTCCAGATCCGCCACCGGGCGGAGCTCCTCCTACCGCTCCTTCTGTAAATCTCAAAATGGAACCTCCAAGATTCACCGATGCTCACCAGCCACCGATTCAATCCCTAACGCTCGCTTGTCTTCCATCGCTTGCCATTGCCGCCATTTCTTGAGCTCGTGGCGCACTCTCGAAGCTCTCCCAGAATCGGTTCTCTTCCAGACTCGCCGAGCTCTCCTCCCGGTGCCATCGCATTCACGGAGAACCGCCAGAGAGCTGCCGCCGAAGCCCTAGCTGCTGCTCTGTTTCTTCCCTTCGCAGGAGCCGTTGTCAAGAAGATGGAGAACAGAGCCAAGGCGCTTTCTCCCGGTAAAGCGATTTCCATTTTCCAGCTTATTTTCCAAACCGAAGTTACCTTCAATCCTTAATATCTCGTGAAATGTTAATCCAAATTCGTGAAACAAATTTGTATATTCATTTGAAATCCGAAGAATCTAAATATGTAAAAGATTTAGTTTTTCAAGTATAGGATTTATATTTAATTTAAACCATTGATTTTAATGCTAATATGGTTTTAATGAGATTTTGTGTATAATAAACCATGAAATGATGAAATCAATATTCATGAGATGTTAAGATCAGAGGTATTCAAGTATACAAATGCATTTAATTTTGATCTAAGTTTAATTCGCTTTGTTTAAACAACCATTAGTAAAGCTCAATAGGGCCATTAATAGAAATGAGTGTATAATAGTTCATAAAACCATATAAGAAATGAATATGTGCTTCGGATTGTAATAAACCTAATCATGCAAAGATCTTTAATCTTAGGACCAAGTATAATAAAATTAGTTGTTAATCCTCATTGAACCCTATTATGGCCATTAATGTAACAAAGAGTATAATGGCTCAAATAATTGATAATGTAGTTTGTAATAAGTTCCTAAAACAAGGAGGACATATGTGTATGAAAATAATTGGAATGAAGTTTAACTTGAATTCTTTTATCATAAGGAAATGTCAAATGTAATGATAATCAAATAGGAAACCTGTTGTAGTTTAAGTCAAAACGATGCAAAACCAACTTTAAAACATACCTAGGATTGCTACCTGCTAATGCCTGAAAAATGAACCAAAGATCATGTATGGTGTAGTTAGAAACTCAAAACGAAACTTGGCCGATTTAAGGTTTGCAAATGTGGTCATTAGTCTATTTCAACAATAGATAAAGTAACTCATCCAAATACTAAAATCAGTAAAATCAGTTTAGTAATGTTGTACAAAGTTTATACTACCATATTCTGTGAAAAGAATCATAATCCATTAAGGTTTGCCTATTAATCTCATCAGACCAAAACCCTTAAGCGTTAACCCTTCTGATTCACTTTTGGCCGATTCCGAATAACGTTGACTTTACAATATCACTTAAGCCTTTTCATCAATGATAATAATGTATCAGCTAAAGCCTAAAATTTATGGAATTAGCTTAGGATTGTTATGCAAAGTATAAATCATCTTAGTATGAAGAAATAACCATATTTCATCATGTTTTGCATATTAATCCAAATAGCCTAAAACCCTTAATCGTTAATCTGTCAATCCCCTTTCTTGCCGATTTTGAATAGTGTAGTCTTTAAGTGTAGCATGAACCATTTTAGCGAATAGATTATAGTCTCGCCCAAAATCCTAAAACTGGAGGAACTAATATAGTAGTGTTCTTCAAAGTATAGACTACCCAAATACAAAAAGATAATCTCATTTCACCATGATTTGCATATTAATCTTAATAGCTGAACAACCCTAAATAATCACATTTCTTTAGACCGTAATATGAATAATCGAGCTATAGTTTCAATAAGGAAACCTATAGTTAAGTTATTTTTATCACCAGAACCTTCTCAAATATCATGTAATCTAAGTCAGTAGCCTAAATCAGTAGATTTAGCTTGCATGAAACTAATTCTAAGCGAAATAAATAAAAGATAAAGAACTATTTAGTCATACTCTAATTTGATTATTTAAGCCTCTTCATTAACTCGCAATACAACTCATCTAAACCCGAATAATGTAAAGAACAGATTAGAATTTATCTTCAGATTATAATCTACTGCAATCTAAGAAAATATTCCTATTTCGTCTTGCTTTGAATCTGAATCCTAATAGAGCAACCTGCAAGTAATAAGATTGCCAAAAACTCATATTATGAATAGTAAAATCTATAAACCTTGCAACTAATGATTTATTCTATTAATCCAATCAATCTTTGCAACTTGAATTCGTAAAATAAGATTAATAAATTCCTAAAGAGCAAACCCTGGTTCTTGTGCAGAGTTTATTCGTTTTGCTATCTATTTCCTTCTTGCCTTTATTGAAGTTAGTTTATTGCTTTGCGTTGTTTCGGTTGTTCGACGAGTCGGCCCGACGTCTCTAGCTTCGTCTTCGTCGTCGTCGCCGCAATCCTCGTCTTCGTCGTAAGCAATGATTAAGCAAGGCAAGCATCCTTTGACCATATTGATCCCATTATTTTATATACCTTTCATGCATCAAATTGTGTTTATGCATGCGTTTACTTTTTGTAAATTGCTATTTTGTGGATTGGTAGTTATACCTGTTGTCATGTGAATCTCCTTTGGTGCTTGATGAACATGTGAACCTTGATAACCATAGCTTAAGGAATAGGCATTACTTAATGTCGTCATGGGTATATGCGATCATATTTAACCTGCTTAGCCATGCTTTAGAATTTGAAAAGCAGATGATCATGATTAAAGTTGTTTCTGAAATGTTTTACATGAAACCTGAATGGTCCTTTTTGGGAAAATGGTTGCGGGTACTTTGATTAAAAACCCAAAAGAAAACTATGCTTTGATGCGGACGATTATTGGCGATAGCCGGACAAAGCGAAAGGAATTGCACGTAGTGTAGGGTGGAGTATCGCCTGTGTCGAATTAAGGACCGAGCAATGGGACGCTATTGATCCGAGATTTCCGCAAACCATGAGGCTCGGTATGGGACAGGCTTAGCCTATTGTTGTTCAGATATGGCTTTGTTCATTGGTAGGCGGAGCTTTGCACAGATTCCCGCTTGGTCCGCCTCGACGGGTTTCTACTTGCTAATGCAACGGTGTCCGCCCGCCGTGTTTAGAAACGCTTGTGTTGGTGTGTGAAAGTGGATCCACGGCTTGGGTGTGTGTTTCTAGTTCTACGGCGGGGTTAACGGCCCAGCCGGATCAAAGCCATGTCTCAATAATGTAACGGCTCAGATGATCGCTCTGCGGCACACCAAAGGAAGTGTGCTAATAGCTTGCAAAAAGAGTGGATCATTCCTTGTGGGTAAAGTTGTACACCTCTGCAGAGTTTAAATCTAATTAATTAGCCGTGCTCGCGGTCATGAGCACTTGGTGATGTCATTCCAATGCTAGATGTTTATTGTTTTCAAAAGGATTGGTATCATTTGTTTTGCAAACTGTGATTTATGTCGAAGGGCTGACATTGATGGATTTCAGGATATGTCGTTTCGTCGCTCACATCATGGAGGACTGTGAGTGTTACTTATGTTTAGTTAATTGCTATCAATTAAACTTGCTCTTTTAAATACCGTTTGCAAATAACTTGATTTACAAATTCAATCTCGCGTTATGCAAATTAACTGTAGAGCTTGTTCCTTTGAAATGGCCTGCATATATGCTAGGTTTCGCTCAAGTCTTGCTGAGTACGCAACGTACTCACCCTTGCCTAATTATATGTAGGTGGATGTGTTAGCGAAGCTTCGGAGTTCTTTCGTCGCAGGTTGCGGGTTTTTCTTCGGCGTGATCTATCTGGAGTTTATGCCTGGTCAGTTGCCTGCGGGATCGGTTGGGCAAACTACGGGTTATTGCTTCTTTTGCTGCTAGTTTCTCTGAGTTGTAATATTAATTTATGTAATTATTCGTTTCCGCTTAATTAATATGTTGTATGGTTGTGATTCCATTGTTGAAATGTGCGTACTAGCTACTGATCCAGGGACTAGTACTGCAAGCACATTAGATTTCCATTTTTGCATTCTGTGTAAAAATGGGGGTCCTGACAACATATTCATACTTATCAAGGAAGTTCCATGAAACAAGAGGTATATCTACTAATACCATAAATTAGCGAATTTACAGAAAATAAACGCATGCATGAAACATTTTGATAAACACAATGAATATCAAATACTGGGATCAATATGATCAAAGGGGGTGCTTGCCTTGCTTAATTTTCGCATTTATTTAAGTCGTGGTTGCAACTGTTGTCGACAATGGAATTAGTGACGTCGAGTTCTACACGTAGTTTACCAGAAATATAGTAAATAACCAACTTTAATAAGGGCAAAAATAAAATAGATAGTAAATCAAATAAAGAATTATTACAGAAAACAAGTATGGTTTAGGGTTTGGGTTGAAGGACTTCATATTCTTACATTTCAGTTGATTATGTATATTCATACACATTTTTATTGTTAATGGCTTTTTAATGGCTTTTAGGTCGAGTGACACACAATTTCTTTTATTGATTCTTTATTCTTGCTTTACGAATACAAGATGTAAAAATTATGTATGGACCGGTCGTACCCGAACCGTGGGACCTGCCTGCCCTGTGGTGGGGCAGTGACATGCTCCACCATCCTACAGAGAGGAAGTAACCCAGCCGCTCGCAACCTGCATGTAGTATGTTACATCGTTAAAATTGCATTCACAGCTAAGTACATGTACATAAAAGAGTGCAAGCGTTCGCAGCTTACCGTGGAACTCAGCATGGGTCAATGCGAAGCAGCTCGTTGGGCACCCGAGGCCGGAGTGTCCCTAGCTCTCGGTTCTCCTCTGCAGAGAACCTAGACCAGTGGGTCGCATCCACGGTCGCGTCGAGCAGCTTTGGGCAAGGTCGTGCCATCGTCGCCTGTTACAAAGCAAAAACAACAAATTTGTCAGTAATTAAATGTGTACACGAAATTTAATGCAAAATAACAAAATGTAGCATATTTAACAAACAATACAACGGAAGCCCGAAAAGCTAAATTAAATGCAAAATAACGAAATGTGGCTGTCAGACATTGTAGTGTAACTTGGCATCTCAGAATGAGATACCTCAAGTAGTTCAGACCTTTTCTAATGGAAAATATGCTTAAGGAAAGGTATAAAAGATTCTTGATATGAACCATCCATACAAATCGTAACATACACAGTATGATAGTGACAGCAATAATACTGTTAACATCCAAGACCTTGCAGATTCTTGTGGATTCGAAGTTCATGTTTTGCAATCACAATGTCGGACCTTATTTCTGTCATTTGACAATATTTTGTCCAACATAATGCATCCTCTGTCATTCTAATAGTACTATTACTACTAGCATTATCAGACAACAAAATTTAGCATCAACAGTAATGATCTGGGCAACAAATTCAACAGATATGAAGCAATACATAAAGATATGTTAGATGAAGCACACAACGTGGAAAATTACATTATCCGCATAGCAATTAACTGGTACATCGAAAATTACATGATACGAACAACAACTAACTGGTACATTGTAAATTACATGATTGGAACAGCAGTTCAGTGGTACATCGTAAATTAAATCATGGGAACAATATGGAAAATTACATTATCCGCGATTGCGATGCGCCTCGGACTTGTCCATATCGTTCCGAATACGCCGTGTCCTTCTACGCCCGACCTTCTGCTTCAACATTCGGATGTCCGGCACCCATCGATTGTTCGGAGGGGGGGCTGTTGTGAACGATCCATCCACTCGGTAGCCGTACACCTCGTGATGCCACGTGTCGAGAACACTTTGCTTGTAATAGTAGGGGGAGATGTAGGGACGACATGATTGATGCGTCTCGGTGGCTGCGGCAATGACGTGCGAGCACAGCAAGTGCAAAGAAGCGTGGTTTCCGCAGAGCACTCACACCGGGCTTCTCGAGTATGCACAGATGGGAAATTCTCTCCCGGTGGGCACCTCTGTCACCTCGGTCACCGCAGTGTACGTGGTATCTCCGTTCCACGCCACTCTCAGGTGTCACTCGATGTGTCTGTGCCTTTCTAGTTTTCTTGGACAAGTAGGTAGATACAACTGTTGAGTAGCACAGTCGATTGTCCGACATACATGCTGCGGAGTTCTTGTATCGCTCAATGAAATATCTTTGTGTCCCTAGTAAGACACCTTCAACTATACCCACCAATGGAAGGCATCTGGTGCCTTTCATTACCCAGTTGTAAATCTCCGCCAGGTTCGTTGTCATGATTCCATAACGCGAACCGCCCTTGTCGTGCAGAAAGGACCATTTCTCCAAAGGCTCGTGTCGTATTCAGTCGGTGAAACTCTTTATGCTGATCCCCGGCCTACGCCGAATGTTTGGTGCGTCGGTCGGGAGCGCACACAAGGCTGTGGGGTCCTCTCCTTGCTCGTGGTAGACTATCGAGTTTCTTGATGAACTAGTGGTATCTCTTGGATTCATTGATTGCTTCTTCGTTAGTTTATCCAACATCCTCCAAAGCGCATCAAACTTCCTCCTTTGGTTTTGTTTGCACAGCCGCTTGAACATATTCATAAGCTCCTTGTTCCTGAACTGACGAAAAAAATTGGCACCCATGTGCCTCATGCACCGCCTGCTCTTCAGGTCTGGCCACCTTGCTGCTCCAACGACGTGGAAATAGAAATATTAATTTAAGAGTATACTCAAGAGTTAAGACATGATATATTTGACATAATTTCCTTTCACTATTTAATCAAATCAAATAACGTAAAGACAAGTGAGCGTCAGCAAATCGTTCTATTTCCACGCTCTAGTACCTCTGGCTTGGCAAGTTGATGGGTTTAGGGATCCTCGCGCCGGGCTTCCTTGTCGGAGAAGCCCGCCATCTGCAGCAACAAGATTATAAAACTCGTAAGGCAAGAGAACACAATCTAAATCGCCTAAAGTGTCGACGACGACGATGTTGACGACAAGCAAATGGGACCTCTTGTCGGTGACCATGGCTTCCGGCTTCGGATGGCAGGAAGGCAAGCCGGGGAGGGTGCAGGTGGTGGCAAGTGGCGGGCTAGCGCCCGGTGGATAGGGAGTCTCCAGAGACGGAGGCGGCGGAGGCAGCGAGCGAGGAGTCGGAGTGGTAGTGGGAGTGGGATGGAAGAGAATGACAAGTGGGGGCCACGAGTCAGAGGCAGAGCACGCGCTTGTGGGGTGGTCAGGGCCTCAGCGGTGTGACGGTGCCCCAGACCCAAAAAACTGAAACGCATCATCAGAATCAAATCAAATGATGTTACTACTTTGCAAATTGCAATCTAGTGTTCATCTTTCTTTTTTTTGTGTGAAAACAAGGGTTCATCTGTTTGTTGTACCTTCCAGTTGTGTGGTCTAAATCAGGGTCTATAATATTGATTTTGAGAAAACCGCATGAAAATCAAAATCCAAAAAACAGAAATATCGAGTCAAAATCGCTTGAAAATAGAAGAGTTTCAAAATCAAAATTTTTGAGAAAAATAAAAATAGAAAATAGAAAATCGACCGTTTTCAACAAAAATCGACTACTCAGTTGAAATTTTTTTGGCGGTTGACTTTTGAGTGATTTCGGTCAATTTTCATCGAAAATCGGGTAATTTTCATCTGTTTACGTCGCATAAATTTTCTGATTTTTTTTTAATTAGACCAGTTTACCAAACGATTTTTGATGATTTTTAGAACCCTAATCTTGATCAATGCCTTCTTCTAATGAGCTCTGGGCTCATACCACTAATGCTCAAAGGTTGGGTATTAGTTTCTTTCAAATTCCATTAAACCTTTTTGGTGGGAAGAGGTTACATAGGATAGAATGGTCATGTACTATTTGGTTCCATTGTTTTAGTCAATAAAATAATTCAGCACCTATAGAGAATATTTCTTAAATTCGTATTTCACCATTCAAGATGGAATAGTTCTATTTAAGCAACCAAATATATGATGACTTTTTCCTTAAACCATCTTATACATGTATCACTTAATACAAACAATCAAACACACCTTTTACGTTCAAGAATCCTTCAAAAAGAGAAACTTATGTTCAAGAGAGAAAAAAATTTCAGCGCCATTTACAATGCTTTAGTCTTTAACCATCGTGCAAGCACGGTGCCTCGAGAATGCAACAACACAACAACATGCTGCAGTGATATATAGTCTCAGGCCATTTCTATATGAGGAGAGTTAACAGGACGAACGGAGGAAAAAAAACTTAAAAACATGAAATAAAATAAAAAGTACAAATTATGTTACTGTTGCAATGACCACTTTTTTTAAAACAAAAAACAAAAAACTTCTCAGCACAACAAGACCACAAAGAACCATCTGGTTTCTCCAGAGACCAAAGAAAATGCAGCACAAGAGGTTTACCAACAGGAACGAGTCCTTAAAACTACCAAGAGTCAACCTGTTCGGCAGGAAACCCATTCTCCGTCATACATCAGATTAAACACAAAAGAAAAAAAACGCACTCCTCCAGTGATTAATCTCATTATACTTCAGGTTCAGGGTCTTCTTGCTGAAACGCCGGACCTGGGAATGTTTCAGTAGTCCCATGGAAAGGTTGGGTTGGTCAACCTGTGCAATGAGGACGTTGCTTCGTTACCACCCATGAACGGTCCACCCTCCTGGACCAGGCCACCGGGGGGCGACACTGGTGACATTGCAGATGTATCGGCTAGTGATTGTCATGTACAGGTACTGAGCCAGGTACAGGTGCAGTCCCAGGCCCGGTTAAATCAGGTCTTGTTCCGTTCTCAGGCGGCCGCACATCAAAGCCGGATCTTGGGCGAGGCCTGCGTTCCAACGACGCACCCTGGTCACAGCTTCTGCTCCTGCTACGACTCCAGCTGCGGCTCCTACTTCAGCTTCTGCTGCTCCTACTATCACTTCTTCTGTCATAGACTCACAAGCGGCCTCTATTTGGGCTATATGACTGTAACTCCAGTTCCAACCTTGTCACAAGTCCTCGACGGCTATCATATCTTTCCCATCCTTCTCAGATGAACTGATCATGTGATCGAGACTCGATAAGAATACCCGTGCCCTCCAAATACACATACCCTCCCACTACATCCACGGGAAAAATCACCCCGGCTTCGTCCACCAAAACCCGAAGAATAACTCCTACAACATCCGCCAAAACCAGTAAAATCAATCCTGCCACGTCCACCAAAATCGAGAGAATCACCCCTGCCATAACGAGTTAACGACCACCAAAGCCACCTGGATTTGCCAAAACCACTGAGTGCACGGCCCGGCCCGTCTCCCGAATCCCGCCAAAGGCACTGGGCCCATGACCCTCCCGTTCACCAAACCCACGAGGACCATCCCAACGACCAAAACTGCCAGGCCGTCCTGACCGCCAAAGTCTCCTGGGCCATCCTAACTCCCCCATAACTACCAGGGCCACCAACAACACGTTCGAAACGACTATCACCCGCAGGCCAAACTCAACGGCTAGAGGTGAAAATGGGTCAGATATCTCCCGTCCGATTTAAAATTGGATCTAGTCGGGACCGGATTTAACTATTTGGTCAGATCTGGAACCGGATTCGGATACTTGAATTCGAATTCGGGATTGGATCCGGAGCATCCAATATCCGGTAAATACAGGACGAGATCCGGATATTCGGATTTTTCCTATTCGAATATCTGAATTTTTTCTAGATATTTGGATTGGATATTCGGATTTTTCCTATTCAGGTATCAGCAAATTCCAACCCATTTTCATCATATTTTTTCCATGACAGCTCATTTATATTAACAATTAGTTGATTCTATTGATTCTCAAATAGTATATTCTTTCTACAATGTTTATTGAGTTTGATTCATATATAACTTGTCACTATAGTCATGTACTCGTATGATTTTAATTCAATATATATTACTTTATATTTGCGTGTATTATCCGTAAATCTTTATCTGTTTTTGACCCAAATCTGTCATATATCCGTCCTGTGTCCGTATCCCATATAATCCGAATCTATATCCGTATCTGGTTCTGAATCCAAAAAAATATGGGTTAAGATACGAAAAAAGCAATATCCGTCCGTATTCGATCCGTTTTCACCCCTACCAACAGCTCATCCCATCAATCTGGTTTCTCGGAGCTCCAGGTGCACCCGTACAGCCATGTCTTGCAGCTGTGGAGGTACATGCTGATTGGCCCCTTCCAAAACTTTCACCAAATCACCTGCATATTTCCGATCTTGTTAAGAGAAGGAAGTGTATGAGACTCCAGTGGCCCCAGCCATTCCGGTACGCCCTATGCGATGCGGCGCATAGTCCTCGATCCCAGTTGGAAAGCCATAATTGATCACCGCTCTGAAGAAACACATTATACAGTATCGCACTGTCACAAGTGACGATGAGCAACAGAAGGACAATAAAAAAAGGAATTATTTAGCTTAGTACCATTGCAAAGATGGAGTTGGAAAATACCGTCGCTTGTCAAAATGGAAGGGATCACTGTACTAGCTCCATCTCTTTTTTAATATAAAAATAGCTCTATGCAAAATATTTTATAAAACTAGCCCCTTACCCACACCTCCCTCCCAAGGTAACAGTTTTTTTTTATAAAACCGTTCATGATATTAATGTCACAGACAATTTTATATTTTCCATACACATTATAGATATTTTTTTTTACTAAAATCATCCGACCATTCTATTCTAGAACAGCCCGTGATAACCCTGACCCATTTTGCATTTACCCTTCCCAACATTTATGAGTGACAATCGATCCCCATTCTTCTCGGTACAACGCGTGCGTCACAGACACTCGCCGCCTTCTTCTCGCCTCGCCTCATTGCAAGCGCTGCCCATCATGAAGCCCTCACGCCATGAGGTCATCTCTCCACCTCAAATCCACACACCCCGCATCTCCTCCAAATCCATCTCATACATCTTAAATGTTTAAACCCTAAAGCCCTCAGCCCCACCGCCATGGCCACCGTGATGTACTCGACGGGCCCGCTGTCGTTATTCCCCACAAATTCAACTCCAACTACCGGTTGTTACGAGGAGGAGGACGAGATCGAACTCTCTCGACGACGCGACGTTGACGATCGAGATCTCGCGATGGCGGCGGCTCGGATGTCGATGATGTGGAGGGACATGTCGCTGCCACCACCGCCTCATGCATACCTACCATACCTTGACACCTATCTGCACGTGCCCTTCCCCTTGTTGATTAAATTGGCTTCTGTTGATGCGCGCAAGGTGTTTGTGATATGCCGATGAGGTTGGTGATTAGACAAGACATCCTAGAAACGATTTAAGTAAATTTGGCATGTCATCTGCTTCCAAGCTTTTTCGTGGTTTCCAATTCAACATGATTCGGCCCTATGGAGATATTATGCTATATCTCGTGATTCAGAACCAACTTGTAACAATATTTTGTTCCAATGCTCAATTTCCTAAGAATAAGGAAACAATTTACAATATCTATGCCCAATTTTTTCATGGGAAGGTATCCACGGTGTTTGTTGCAAATGCAGAGCTATACAAGGCGTTAGCATTAAGAAGTTCAAGGACATATGGGCATGTGCCTGCTGCACTGTGATGCCCTCACGAGGTAAGCTCATGCTTTCACAGCTTTAGAGTAAACTACTATTCTTTGCATTTTTGATTGGATTGATGGTATGAAGAATTGGACCATCATTTTGATAGTTCATATCATGAAAAAAGCATGATCATTATTTGATTCCCTATAAGATTGTATAGCTTGTTAAACATATCTTGTGAACTGCAGCTTATAGATCCTATGCAAACTAATCCTACTCAGCTTAAGAAATGTGCCACTCGTGCTAGAATTTCTCTCGATTTTACATGATGCCGCCATTCTATGAAATGAATGATATATCTCAAGTAAATGTATGACAATGTTATATGTAGTCGCATTTATACAAGAACTATTAGGTTGGTGCTGACTGTTACAAATGCAATCGAAAGCAGTTTTAAATCGCTTTTTAATTTAGAACACAGCTCAATTGTTCCGAGAGATAATGCTATTATCTCGAGATTTAGGAACTGCAATTTATCTCGACCAAAATATAATTGTTGTTCATTTATTTCTTGCAAAACAAAATTTGTATTGCATATATGTGAATGAGTTGAGTGGTAGCAACATATTCTGCAGCTTTTTATTCTGAACCTGCAGTAGGAACTAACTAATAAAAGTGACAGCCAAAACTCCTTGGTTGGCATTTTACTTTTGCTTGTACACAGTAGGCTTAGTTGGGATTCATGTCTACTGAAGTTTTGTGATATTCATATAAAAATAACTTTAAGATTCATTTCTGCTTGGCGATAATGATAAAACCAGACCCAAGAGAGTCATGTTGTGAGTAGAAAGTGCCTCATGTACACTACGAGTTATTCAGCCAAATATTGAGCTGGTCCTTTCTCTCCTTTCTGAACACTGTAAGAAATTTTACAAACGGTTTTATGTAAGAACCGTCTGTGATAATTGTACATCACAGATAGTTCTTGCCAAGAACAGTCTGTGATAAGTTTTCATAGATGGTTCAAAAATCGTCTGTGATGCGTTATTATTTTCACTGACACATGCTTACAGACGGTTCACAAAACCAGCAAATTTGGATTCAAGAGCTAAGCTATACTAACGTGCATGTTTATTTATTGAATCTATTGCATGATCAATTTGCTATCTAGATCGATTGGTGCAACCATTAATACTTATTCGACGTATATGTCATCACATGCAATGAAGAGCTAGCCGTTGTAGCGGCAGCAGCAGTAGGTCCTATCACCAGGGACAACCTTGCAGTAGGCGTAGCCTCCAGGCCCATCGTTGTCATGCCTATCGTAGCAGTTGTCCTTGCACATCCCAATATGGTCCTGGCAGTCGTTCGATCAAATCCAGCATATCTCTCTTAACTGCACTCATGCATGCACACAAGGAGCCTGGTTAATTACTAGCTAGTACATATACACATTAAATCGCTTAACTTGTTGGATATATCTACATAACAATAATTAACTAATAATACAGTTTCATTTGGAGATCGCAAAAATATTGGTACAATTCAACTAATCAAGCTACACATCCATCACTACTACGATCGACCTTCCATACCGCTCATCATCCCCGGTTGATTTGAACCCGCATCGATGAGGGCTTCAGATCGTTCATTGGCTACAGATCTGTCAGAGCTAAGATCGGTTCAGTAACACTAACCGCATCGATGTTCTTCATCATCAGATCGGTTCGGTTACTTAACCCGACTAAAGGTTTTAGTCCCGGTTCAGAATACTAACGGCATTAAAGACTCGTTCTAGCATACTTTAAAAGGAATGCATATCCTAGTCTATTCAATACGCGTGGGTGGGTGGGTTGGTAGTGTCTTATGGTAGCATGCAGAGGTTCCAGTTCGAGTCTTGAGTTCGCTATAATTTTTTCTACATCACGAGAGCGCTTTTAGTCCCTTAAGAATCGGGACTAAAGGTCACTGCACTTTAGTCCCGGATGGTTGTCCCGGTTTGGTAACCGACTAAAGCCGCTACCAACCGGGACTGTTGTTCATTTGTGTAGTAGTGCATGGTAGAAAGTAAATCAATATAAGGAGCAAGTACTGTAGTGTACTGTATATGGATCGATCCATGCATGGGCATGATGACTAGGCTAGCTGTTCTTTCTGCGTTGCAGGTTGGGAACTACCAGGGATTCAAATATCAGATTTGCGATTTTCGGACGATTTTCCTGTTGGGAAGGCCATAACCATGGCCAAGAGCCACCAAGAAGAAGGCAGCCCTAGTATCCTTGTTGACAAATGCCATGATTTTTTTCTCCTGGCCGGCTGCTTTTTTTTTTTTCTCCTGTTTTTTATAGCACTTCTTGTTCTTCGTTTTCTGTGAGTTTTCTCATTTTGCTCTGTTTATTTTATATCCACAGACAGCAGGAGCAAAGATAAGATCACCTCATCATTTCAGGTACGAATTTAGGTATTCATACCTTAAATCGTGGATTCGTTACCTTTGGATGTCATTTATTGGTTGCCTTTTATGTTTTGGAGGAATTTAATTTAATTCTGTTGGCTGCTAATAATTATTAAGTAAAGTTTGGTCTATTTGGCCCATACTGTTGGGTTGATCTCGTGTGGGCTCTGTCAAAGACCAAGCCCACGACGCTGCTTCGATCGGGGCGCAACAACCTCATGGTTGCGGCCCCCTGTCACACCCGCGCTATATAAAGGAGTCACAAGGCCGGCACGCGAACCAACGTTCGTCGTTGCTCCCTGTGCCGCACACACACACAAGATCCGATCTAAAACCCTAGCGCGTGAAGTGATGGGAAGGCCGTCGCCTTCATTCTCTTCTTCCTCTCCGTCCGAACGAGAAGCAAGGAGGCACGGAGCAAGAAGGAACGCCATCGCTTCTCTACATCACCCCCTCATCTACTTCACCATGGCTTCAGGATCAAACGGGAATGGTGGCAACAACGAAGGTACACACCATATACCCCTAGATCTAGTGGTTAGAGGTTAAGGGGAAGGTCCTAGACTCAATAGAAAACTATCAATGGTATCAGAGCCGAGGTTTTTACCCTAACCCTAACCCTAGAAATGTTGAACCTTCGATTCATTCTCAACCCGAGCAAAATTTTCACGCATAGAGGCTCGGGATAGATCAAAGAACTAAAAGAAACAGAAAGTAGAAGGAGGGGAAGGGATCAATTCATTCAAACCATCTTTGAATCCCTAACCCTAGATCGATTTTTTCCACAAAACCCAAAGAATTCAATCAAGAACAACATTAAGAAAGGGAAGGGAGACCTACCTGGCCTCCCATGCTCGCTGCTTTGGCGAGGAAGTAGCCAGCGGCCGCGATGCCTGTGTCTTGGCGCCTCGCCTCGCACCTCACACAGGCGAAGTCGCCGCCGTTGCTGTGTTTAGGGCACCGCCACAGACCACTCGACTGCGCCATGTCCACCCACGGGCGGTCATACGCACCGGCGAGGGCTCGCTGACGGCGCCGCTTCTTCTTCCGGTCTTGTTGCGCGCAATCGAGTCGGCGGGCGAGGAGGCGTGCGTAGAAATGAATTAGGGTTTTTGGGGTCGTCCGAAATTTCCGGTCTTTTATTCCGCACCGAAGAGATCTCAGCCGTCCATCTCGATCGGACGACGCAGAAGCCGATGACGGCCTTACTGGGAGCTTTAGGCCCAAAGTGAGAGTGAATTAGCGCCCAGCCCACGTTATGCTAGGCTCGTGTCCGAGCCGAAGAGAAAGGCCGTTTTGGGCCGAATTTCGGCATGAACAGTGACTATGCACAGTAAAAGTTTTTGATTTATTTTAAATGCTGTGAAGAGATAGTTTAAATGTTGAATTAAATTCAGTTTCAGCTGCAAGTTTAAGTTTTTTTTCTCTGATTAAATTGAAACCAACGTGATATTTAATTAGAGAAAATAGTAAATAAGATGTTTTATAGTATTTCATGAATATATTTCAAGTTATGGTAATTTTATTTTCTGACCAACGTTGAAATTAAATTTGCCATGACCGTGTCAAGTATGATAGAAAGTGAGAATAAAGTTTGCTCTATTCTAATACCGCCTAACGGTGTTTTAGAAATAGATCGATCTTTATTAAAGTTGAGAGTATGTTTAATTGGCCAACGTTAATTTATTCATGCCAAAGTTTATATCTTTTAGTTTATCGATTAAATTCTTATTTCCTTTATGAAGCTTTTCCACTAAGATTGCCAATTCCGTAAGTGTTTTCCAAGGGCTTGAAAAGTTGAACAAAGAACAATTACTCCTCATGGAGAGAGAATTTGAGCTTGGCCATGGCTATGGTCTGAGATAGATTATGCCTTGCTTCATCCAAGACTCGTGGCACCGTCCCGCAGCAATGGGACTCCTAAGTCGCAAATAATGTCATGCGTAGATTGTCGATAGTATTGAGAAGGCAAAGGGACAACTCAAATAGAAAATGCCTCATGGTGATCAAGGGCACCATTATTGAGTCCATAAGGGGAGCAATCCCAGACTGTACAGATGCTACACAGTATCTGAAGAAAATAGAAGAGCAGTTTACCATCGATCCACAAAGGCCTATGCAGCACATTAATCAAGAAACTTGTCAATGACAAGTATGATGGATCCGGGCAAGAATGGACCGTGCATTAGAGAGCATATTCTCAAGATGTCTAACATGGCTCATTCTCTCACGCCTTTTGATATGCCTTTAAAGAATGATTTCATAGTCCACCTTATACTGGTTTCATTACCAAAAGAATTTGAGACTTTTGTTGTAAATTACAACATTAGTGAAGAAAAGTGGTCTATTGAAAAGTGCATTGCTATGTGTGTCCAAGAAGAAGAAAGAATAAAGGCACAAAAGGCTGAAGAGCTGAATCTGGTTAAGCATTCTCAGAAGAAAAAGAATTATTTCCAGATTCAGAATAAGCTAAGTTTCAAGAAAGGTAACTACCAAAAGGGCATTATCAGCAGAAGAGGTTCAATAATTTTGAGAAAGGTGAACACTCAAGTGGAGGGCAAAACTCCAATGGAGGACAGGGTTCCAGTGGACAGGGTTTTAGGCCTCCACCAGAACACATAGACCCAGATACTTGCAGGCGCTGCCATCAGAAAGGGCACCGCATGAAAGATTGTGTTCTGTTCCTCAAGTGGCTAAACAAAAAGGGTAAAGATCAAGTTACATTCATAGATGAATCCTTGTATATAGATTCACCAACTAATACTTGGTGGATAGATTCTGGTGCAACTGTTCACGTTGCTAATTCTATGCAGGGATTCCGTATGAGGAGGATCCTACAAAGAGGAGAAAGAGGAATTAGAGTGGCGAATGGAGTTGAAGCTGATGTGGAAGCCATTGGAGATCTTTCTTTAGAGTTGGATGGCGGCTTCATACTCCATTTGCGTGATGTTTTATTAGTGCCCTCTTTGAGAAGGAATTTGATTTCAGTGTCTTGCTTAGATGATGAGAACATTCACTGTCATTTTGGGAATGGAAAGTGTGTAATAAAGTTTAATAATATAGATGTTGGTCTTGCCATCCGACAAGACAAGCTTTATTTGCTATCCCATTATGATGTTGTGAATGACATAAGTACCTCCTCAAATACGAAAGTATGCAATGTTACCACAAAGCGAAAGAGAATAGAAAGTGAATCATCGTCGAAATTATGGCATTGTCGCTAGGCCATATTTCGAGGGGTAGAATTGAACGATTAATCAAAGAAGAAATTCTTCCTCCCTAGACTTTTCGCATACGTATCATTGCATAGATTGTATTAAAGGCAAGTATGTTAAATAAATAAAGAAAGGCGCCAAGCGTAGCACAGAATCTTAGAAATAATCCACACGTATATTTGTAGTCCTTTTCTCAGAAAGACAAGTGGATGGTTTTGATTCATTCATTACATTCATCGATGATTATTCTCGCTATGGCTACATTTATCCTATCAAAGAAAGATCAAGCATTAGAAAAGTTTAAGACATTTAAAGTCAAGTAGAGAATCAACATGATTCAAAGATTAAAGTAGTAAGATCGCACCATGGAGGGGAGTACTACGGTAAACACACCCCTTATGGCTAAGTTCCGTGACCTTTTGCAAGGTACCGCAGAAAAGGCATAGTAGCCCAAGATTCTATGCCGCTAACCTCAAAGAAATGGAGTAGCTGAAAGGCGAACTGCATCTTAATGGATATGGTGAGAAGTATGATAAGTTACTCCACTTTACCTGTTAGTCTATGGATGGAGGCTTTAAAACCGCTGCCCATATTCTTAACCTGTACCTAGTAAGTCGGTGCCTAAAACACCATATGAGTTATGGATCGAGGAAGCCATCACTAAATTATCTACATGTGTGGGCTGTCCAAATGAGGCCAAAGTATTCAACCCAAACATAGGAAAGTTAGATTCAAAGACATCATTGCCATTTCATTGGCTATTCGAAGATCAAAGGGTTATCGCTTTACCGCTCTCGCATGCACACACCAAGTTTGTAGAAACTAGACACGCTGTGTTTATAGAGGATGATATGATCGGGGAGCATGGTACCCCGAGAAATCAGCCTTGATGAGAAGCGGGTTTGTGCCCCAACTCCTATGATTCAAGAGCCTTTCTTCTCGATACACTTGTTGCCGTGATCACCGAGTTACAAAGACTCGGTGAGCCTCGAAGTTCAATCAGTCGGTGTGCCAGAGGCACTGCTAGGAGCCCGAGGCCCTCGCTGTTGCCAAGTGAGGAGCCCGAGCACCTCAGAGAGAACAAAGTGAACCTACTCAAGAACCACTTAGAAGATCACAGAGAACAGGAGATCGCTATTCCAAATGATTATGAAGTTTATGTCGGAAGAAGACATAGAGATAGACCCACCTCTTATGAGGAAGCGATGAGAAGTCCCAATTCATCAAGTGGCTTGCTGCCATGCAAGATGAAATGAGATCCATGAGTACAAACAAAGTCTGGGACTTAGAAGAAATTCCTAAAGGAGCCAAAACAAGAGGGTCAGAAATGGGTCTACAAAACCAAACGTGACTCCAAAGGGAATGTTGAAAGATTTAAAGCTAGACTTGTCGCAAAAGGCTTCACTCGAGAGAAGGAATAGATTATACCAAACCTTCTCTGCTGCTTTCGACAAAGGATTCTTTTAGAATCATTATGGCACTAGTTGCTCATTATGATTTAGAATTACATCAAATGGATGTTAAGACGGCATTCCTAAATGGGGATTTATATGAGAATGTGTACATGGCTCAACCCAAAGGTTTTGTCATGAAAGGAAAAGAAAATATGGGATGTCGATTAAAGAAGTCCATTTATGGATTAAAACAAGCGCCTAGACAAGGGTACATTAAGTTTGATGAAACCATAAGAAATTTTGGGTTCAAAGAGAATGAGGAGGACAACCGTGATTTATGCAAAGTTTAGTAGAGGGAAGTATATTTTCCTAGTTCTATATGTGGATGATATCCTATTAGCAAGCAAAGGATAAAGATCTCCGCTAGAGACAAAGAAGTTCTTGTCCTCAAAGTTTGATATGAAAGATCTTGGTGAAGCATCATATATATTAGGAATTGAGATACACCGAGATAGAAAAAGAGGGGTGCTAGGGCTATCACAGAAGACATACATAGAGAGTGTTTTGAAGAGATATAGTATGCATATGTGTAATGCCACGCCTGCTCCAATAGTCAAGGGCGATAAGTTTGGGAATTTTCAAAGGTCCAAAGAATAAGTATGAGATCGATCGAATGAAATCATCCCATATGCTTCAAATTGCCGGAAGCATAATGTATGCTCAAATATGTACTCACCCGACTTAGCATTTACAACCGGATGCTTGGCGATATCGATTAATCCAGAGTTGATCAACGAAAGCAAGAAAGAAAGCCTTGCGGTATTTGCAAGGGACAAAGAGCCTCATGCTAACATATAGAAAGTCAAGTGCCCTAGAGATTGTGGGCTATGCAGATGCAGATTGGGCAGGTGTAAAGACACCGAAAGTCCACATCAGATATGTGTTCACCCGCACGAGGAGCTATATCATGGAAAAGCTCAAAACAATCATCGCTGTAACGCCGATAATGCACGCTGAGTTTGTGGCATGTTATGAGGCAACCGGGCAGGCAATGTGGTTTAAAAAGTTTGTACCCGGGTTGAGAGTGGTAGATAGCATAGAAAAACCACTCAAATTATACTGCGACAATGAGCCAGCAGTATTTTATTCCCACAACAACAAATCAAGTGGCGCTGCCAAACACATAGAGATTAAGTTTTATGTTGTGAAGGAGAAAATCCAGGATCAAACAATAGAACTTGAGCATATAGGCACAACAGACATGTTAGCGGATCCGCTCACCAAAGGTCTTTCTCCCAACGTGTTTGAAAAGCACGTAGCCGGCATGGGTTTAAAAGAAGGACTATGATTCTGGATAATAGGGGTCATTCAAAGCAACCATCTCCCACAAAGACAAAGTTATTCTGCTTTGAAGTAGAGAGGTGTGCTATAGTCATTGAGTTCAAGTACGTGAATCGATCGTTGACGCTTTTGGTCTTGGTGCACTAATCTACGGAGGAGTGGGATGTTAAGTTAAAAGTACAAGATATAAAAGTTAATAGATCAAGATATAAAGTTTCAAAATTAAGTTCGAGATCAAGGGGGAGAATGTTGGGTTGATCTCGTGTGGGCTCAGTCAAAGACCAAGCCCACGTGACGCTGCTCGATCGGGGCGCAACAACCTCATGGTTGCGGCCCCCTGTCACACCCGCGCTATATAAAGGAGTCACAAGGCCGGCACGCGAACCAACGTTCGTCGTTGCTCCCTGTGCCGCACACACACACAAGATCCGATCTAAAACCTTAGCGCGTGAAGTGACGGGAAGGCCGTCGCCTTCATTCTCTTCTTCCTCTCCGTCCGAACGAGAAGCAAGGAGGCACGGGAGCAAGAAGGGAACGCCACTGCTTCCTCTACATCACCCGAAGGCATCTACTTCACCATGGCTTCGGGATCAAACGGGAATGGTGGCAACAACGAAGGTACACACCATATACCCCTAGATCTAGTGGTTAGAGGTTAAGGGGAAGGTCCTAGACTCAATAGAAAACTATCACATACATCTTTATTTACTGCTGGGTCTTCACAAGAAGGGCCACCAAGGTGGTGACACCACTCCATCTTCATTCGAATCCCCATTGCGCCGGCGGGGGATGGGATCTGAGCGGAGGCGACGACAACGCGCCAGACCGCGTCCTTCTCCAGTCCTCCCCCGGACGAGGTATGATGTGCCAGTGAATTCTTCTCGCCTGTGATCTCAGCCGTCTCCGTGCTGCGATGGTTTCTCAGCGCGGAATGGAGCTTCTTTGCTCAACGAGGCATGGAATGGGATGAATTAACATCATGCGAGATTTCAGGCTCGATTAATATCAGCAGAAAATGAAATCCCAGACTAGTATACATACATACATAGAGTTCCTAATCTCATTTCCTAGTGAGACTAACATGCTGTACATATACAACTATGTATCACTCCGAGGTCTGATACTTCATCAAATTATTGCTAATTAAGCTCTCCTTAATCTGTAGTAAGCCCTAACAATTTAATTGCACTAACTCCAAAAATAATTACATAAAAAAGTGGTATCATTTCATTTTAAGTCTTTGATCTCTTATGATATGTCATAAATCTTGTTTCCATCCGCATGTGTGCAACTGCATGTGATGCGCCGACGCTTCTCACAATGAATAACAATATGTTGTTCAAGTTTCAATATTCACAATATTATGATTAACTTTTGTTATATATATATATATATATATAATTGGGGCACCATGGTGCCTGGGCTCCTACGCTATTAGCCATCGGATTGCATTAACATCCGTGCACGGTATGAACTCTATAAAGTGGATATTTGTTGAGATCCAACCCACTAAGAGCATTATCCCCCTAATCAAGGGATTCATTCCATGAATAAGATTGGTGTGTTCATCATTTGCTTGTATTTCCAATTAAAGAATATTACTTCAAATAACATATACCTCTTTGTTTCCGATTTCACAATATGGTGTCGGGGTCATTTAAGTTTCTTCGATATATACGGCTGATTTCCGCACAACACGCCTTTAATGATCCATGAGTAAAAAATGTTCTACATACCCTAATTTTTGTATAGTATATACCGCATTTATCTCAAGTATTTATATCCGGAGATAGAAGCGGTCCTCCATCTTGTTATCCATACTCGTATACCCAAAAACCACTAGTTTGCATACTCACGTATCTAGCTAGGAATATGATTGTACAAGTATATGGCCACCTTAGCCCGTGTGTAACACTAACAATAAAATTGCATACCTCATCGACTTTATACATGCCACATGAAAATGAAATACCACACAACCATTTTCTAACTAGATAACCATTCAAAAGAATAATCAGCTCATTAATAATTAGTATGTAACAAGATATAGAAACTGTCATATTTAGCACATACTTGGCATTAGATTATATTTTTTTTACCGTTGCAAAAAAAAATCTACACATGCCATACATACATACCCAAATTTCTGGTTGCTTCTCTCCTTGCCAGCTACTTCAAGGAATCAAATTAGTACATCCCATTAATTACTAATTATGGGGCAGCAAATTATGGTGCCGTATTGCCAAAATAATGAGCATGATTGCTATTTCTTTCCAAATCAGCGAATGCTAACGGGTTGGTTTGCCCATTATATTTCATACTCATTGCACTAGCACACATCTAAAAGTAATCCAAAGGCAGCGAGAGGCATGGTGCCTGGGCTCCATGGTGCCCCATTCCAAGATTATATATATATATATATATATATATATATATATATATATATATATGGAACATATCCAGTGCTAATGGGCTACTCGGTGTTAAAATGCTAACTCCTGTTATTAGTCATCGGATGAAGAATCAGTGCTTCTAATTAAGCAAGGTGGGAATCCCCTGTACCACTTAATCCATTTTACACAAAACCCCCTGCAAAATATTCCGTGCAACTGCATTCGCTGCACAAACCCCCCTGCACAACTGTCTTCGTTCTCTCGTGCAAAAAACTCTTGGGAGACCGATCGCTCCTCCTCCTCCCCAACCGATCGCTCCTCCTCCCCAACCGATCACGTGAGGGTTCGCTGGCTCCTCCGCTGATCATCTCCTCTCTCATTTGCTTCGGCGAGCCTAGACAAGGTCACTAGTGTCGTCTATCATACATGCGTAATCCGGAGATGAATTCGTGGAAATCCCGACGTGGAAGAGCTGAGTCGATGTACAACTTAGGGAAAACTAGGTAAAAGGCAGTTGATGCTGCTCTATTAATTCTTAGTGCAGTAGTAAACAGATATCTATAGAAGCAAGGGTAATCACCTCACTGGGCAGCACTCTGCATCGCTGCTGTCAATTTGGTGTACTCCTTGATCTTCTTCAGTCTCACTACCACATCGCTCATCATCATCCTTTGCTCAGGCGAGTCGCTCGAGCAGAGCAAACCCAGCTCGAACATTGGCACAAGAAAGCCATCCAAGTTGCAGCTAGAAGAAGAGCCGTGCAGCAGTTGGCCATCCACAACATGGACAAGCTCTGCAGGAAACGCCTGAAAAACCCACTGCCTGAGGCTCAATTCTCCAACAAACATAGCATCTGTGGGTCTCCTTCCGGTGAAGACTTCAAGGATCATGATCCCGTAGCTGAATACATCACTCTTCCGTGATGCTTTTCCAATTGAACCGTACTCTGCTCATAAAATTCACAAACAATAATGATATTAGAGCATGAGTGATCAACCAGTGGTTTTAAAAAGAGCTGGAATGAACAAGAGTACAAGTGCTAGCTAGTACCTGGTGCCATGTACCCAAGTGTTCCAGGCATGCTCGCAGAGATCATGGAGCTGTCATCAGTTAACAACAACTTTGCAATGCCAAAGTCTGCCACATGCGCCGTCATGTCTTCGTCAAATAACACGTTGCTAGGCTTCAAGTCACAGTGCAAGACAACCTCGTAGTGCTCATGGTGCAGATACTCCATTGCCAGCGACACGTCTAGCATGATGTCCAGCCTCTGGAGAAACTCCAAGTTCCTTCTGCCTTCGGAGTAGTGTAGGAGCGTCTCTAAGCTGCCATTAGGCATGTACTCAAGCACCAATGCTCTGAAGTCTAGGTTGGAACAGGTGTTCAGAATCCTTATCAGGTTGCGGTGCCTAGCCATGCGAAGCACACGACACTCGGCATCGAAACTTCTCATGGCCTGTTCCAGCTGCATGTCTAGAACTTTTACTGCAACCAACAAACCGTTGCTCAGTTGGCCCTTGAAGACCTTTCCAAAACTTCCAAACCCCAAAAGGTTGCTATTGCTGAAATTATCAGTGGCGCAAGCGAGCTCATGGTAGGAGACTAACTGATGGCTGGTCATGTCAACCACACCAGTAGAAACTGTCATCCCTTGCTGCTTCTCAACCTTCATTCTAATCAACACATATATGCAGGAAGCTACAACTCCAACTGCTATGATGATAACAGGGAGCAAGAATTTCAGCATGTGACTACTGGTTCTGCGGGACTTGATACGACACGGAGGAAATCCTAAATGTGAAGCACCACATAGCCCCATGTTCCCCACCAAGGATTGCAGGCTGATGTTTGAGAAGACACCTCCTTCTGGTATTTGACCTTGTAGCTTATTGAAAGACAAGTTCAAACTAGTGAGGTAGGTAAAATTGGCCAGGTGCTTTGGGATTGTGCCAGAGAGATCGTTATAGGATAGGTCCAAAGTTTCCAAGCTAGCTAGCTTATCAAAAGAGTCTGGAATTGAATCATTGAACAAATTGTGTGACAGGTTCAAGTGTGCTATCATTTGAAGTTGTCCAATTGAATCCGGGAGCCTACCAACCAAGCTATTGGTAGAGAGATCCATGCTGTTAATTTGCTTCAAATAGCTTATATCAACTGGTAATGTACCATTCAAAAAGTTTTTAGATAGATCTAGCTGGATGAGTCTATCAAGATGAAACATACTTGGGGGTATAGTTGATGCTAACTGGTTGTGGGATAACATCAGGAGTTCTAACTTGGTGAGATTACCCATGTCCTTTGGTATGAAGCCAGATAATTTGTTGTCGTATAGGATTAATTTTTGTAGATTCTTTAGCATTGTAATATGAGATGGGATGGGGCCAAACAAGTTATTTCCATCGAGGTCAAGCCGCTCGAGATTCTGCATCATCATGATAGACTCTGGAATCGCACTATGCAGTTGGTTCCTGGAAAGATCTAGCCACTGTAGACGGGTCAAATTTGTAATTGTAGCTGGAAATTCACCAACTAACTTGTTTCCAAGTGCAGCAAAAATTTGCAGCTGACTTGACAGATTCCCAACATAGCTAGGGAAGCTCCCAGTGAAATAATTCATCGAGATGTCAAGGTTCACGAGTTCTGTACATTTAGAAAGAATGGACAAGAAACTGAGATCCCCTTGTAGGCGGTTTTGTGCAATAAGGAGTGTCCTTAGAGAGTTCATGTTACCAATTGTTGTTGGTACCGATCCAGCCAACAGGTTTGTGTCCAATTCTAAGAATGCTAATTCAGATAGGTTGCCAAGAGAAGGGGGGATGGGTCCAGTTAGTTGATTGCTAGAGAGCTGCAATAACGAGAGTTGGTCCAGCTGTCCAAGTTCTGCCGGAATGTCTCCTCCTAGGTTGCAGTATGTCAGGTCTAGGACACCTAGCCAAGTGAGGTTGCTAAGCGCAGCAGGGATTGGGCCAACAAGACCATTCCCACCCAACGAAAGGATATTGAGAAGAGCCAACTTGCCCAGCCATGCTGGCACAACACCCTCGAATGAATTACTGGCCAGGTGAAGAACAAGGAGGTACTTACAAGCTGCAAGCCCCAGTGGAATTTGACCAGTGAAATTGTTGAATCCGATGCTGATTATTTGTAGCACTGGGAGACTAAAACTTTCGTTGCCAGGGATAGGACCAGTTAAGTTGTTGCAGCAGAGCCCGATAGTATTTAGTGTAGACATGTTGAAGATGGTTGGAGGCACTGGACCGGTGAGATAATTGACTTGCAAGTTAAGGAATTTGAGCATTGGCAAGGAGCCAATGCAATGTGGTATATGTCCTGATAGGCTGTTGTTGCCAATGTTTAGATGAGATAACAGAGGCGTGTCGTTGAATAGATTGATCGGTATCGAGCCAGCGAGGTAATTCGTTGTGAGACTTATATAGTGGAGATTGTGTAGGTTCTGTAGCTCTACCGGGATTGAACCAGATAGACTGTTAAACGCTAGTGAAAGAACTTGAAGCCTTGTGAGGTTTCCTACAGTGGCTGGGATGCTACCTGACAGGCCATTGAGGCCAAGCTCTAGGACTTTGAGGCGACGCAACCTTCCTATATCATCCGGGATTGAGCCTGTGAGGTTGGTGCTGGTGAGGTTGAGGACAGAGAGGAAAGAGAGGTTACCGAGGTGAGGAGCAAGATAACCGTGGAGTGGCACGTCCGGCAGCTTCACGGCGGTGACGCGCTCCCTGTGCCGACTGCATGAGATGCCGACCCACTGGCAGAAAGACGTGCCGGTGGTCCAGTTGCCACTAAGGATGCCAAGAGGATCGGACAGCTGGGCTTTGAAGGCCAGCAGCGCAGCGAGGTCAGTGTCGCTGCCGTTGCTCTTGCTCGGACCTGGAGAAGAAGCAGCAACTACAGTGGACAAAGCAATCAGTAGCGTGATGGATGTGAATGGAAATCTAAGTGCCATGTCTGGGCAGTGATGCATTGGCGAGAATAGAGCATTGATTCCGGGTAATAAGTGCAAGTTGTTTCCTTTGCCACTCACTGATCAATCAATCGGACATCGGTTTGGTGGCCGCGATAGCTACCGCTAAGCTTTGCATGGTTCAACATCGAAGACCTTGACTATCAATTGGTGTATATGCGGTGATATTAATAGGAGCTTGGATATACACAGTAATTTGGAAAATCAAGTCAGCACAAAAACTACATTCAAGTTCCATGTTCGATAATGATAATGTTATTAATAGGAGCTTGGATATACACTAGTAATTTGGAAAATCAAGTCAGCACAAAAACTACATTCAACTGATTGTACCATGCACCACATGCGTACGCAAATCAAAGTTGAAAAGTGGTGAAAAATAATATATTTGGATACTGGTTTGGTGCACCGATGAATCAGTCGGACATTGGTTTGGTGCGCATGATAGCTACTGCGCTATGCTTTGCATGGTTCAACATCGAAGACCTTGACTATCAATTGGTCTATTTGCCGTGAATACGTGCATCACCCACTAGTGCAATACTGCAACAATGAACGACGAACTACTGAACAAATTCCATGTTTGATGATGAAAATGTTACGATAGGAGCTTGGATATACACTAGTAAATTGGAAAATTTAGACAGCACAAAACTACAAGTTTTAGAACTAATTGTTTCTTGTAATGAGTCTGACAGTCCGGGTCCACATGACAGCCTCACATGTGAGTGAAAAATGAGGGCGTGTGAGACTGTCATGTGGGCCTACACTGTCAGATCCGTTATAAGAAACGGCTAATTCTAAAACCTATAGTTTTGTAAAAAAGTTCTTTTAAAACCTATAGTTTTGTGATACAAGTTCTCTTAAAATCTATAGTTTTCTGAAATAGAAACTAAAATATATAGTTTTCTGATAGTTTGTGCAAGAAACCTGTAGTTTTGTGAAACAAGTTTTTTTTCAAACTGTAGTTTTGTGAAATATAAACTAAAATTTGTAGTTTTCTTATAGTTTGTATAAGAAACCTGCAGTTTCAATTCGTGAAATTTACTCAAAAAAAAGGGACGTTTCTCACCTGAAAATGAGAAAGCATTTGCAAATTTACGGTCCTTTGTTTCTTTTATAACACGTATTTTGGCTAGATACCGAATAAGGATGTTGCAAAACCAAGAGAAAGACTACGAGAAATGAACATTCTGATACCACATTGTTTCCTTTCCCCAATTCTAACCAGTCACTCGAACATTTAGTGGTTTCCAAGGGTCTGTTTAGGAGAGCTATAGTTTTTTTTCTAAAAAACTGTTTTTTTAGACTGAAAAGCAGGTGTAGCTTTTTATAAGAAGCTGTTTGACAAACAGCTAATTTTTCTTAGCAATAAGCCATAAAAGCAGGTCCTATACAACTTTCAGCTTTTGATTTTTGCTAGTTATATGTGGCTTTTTAGCTTATACCAAAAACCGTTTAAAAGCTAAGCTGTTTGGAAGGATTACTGACTCTTCGGAAGTTAAAATTGGCTTTAAGCCCTTCAAGCAAATGATATGTGCCAACTTCCGATATTTGCTTTCACATTGGAGACCTTGACTATTGGTCAAATTTTTGTGGATCACTACGCAACACCATAATGCAATACTACAACAGTGAACGAACATGAAATAAGTTCAGCTTTTGATGCTTCTATGTATCATTCCCTAATACAAGTTGTACAAATCTTGAAGCAAATAAAGAGATAAATAATCATCATCTATCATTTATTCATGCTTTAATATTTATGCAATTTTCAAAAGATGATACACAGCAGCACCTCCCAAGAACCAATTCAACACATTGTAGCATGTAATAGCAATAAAAAAAAACTAACCTAGACGGGCACAAAAAAGAATAAGATTTGGTGCCAGATACGTAGAGAATGCCACTGCAGTTGATAACAGAACAAAACCCAGCGTTTCTATTAGCTGAACAAATGTAGCAGTCAAGTTTTGTGTACCACCTAAAAAGTACACTCGCCAGCTCTATTACCTAACAAATCAAGCAGTCAAATTCTTCGCGACACCTAAAAAGCAACTAGACACCGATAGTGCTTCTCCTTTTGACTGAAGGAAGTTCATTCTGTACAAGAACGGAAAATAAATAAATAAAAGAAAGGACCGAACTATATAAAAAAAAAACTGTGAAACATATATCACAAGGCTAAAGAAAGTGAAATACACAGGCCAAAGAGGATAACCTTAAAAAAGAATACAATTGAAGACGTGTCCTTGCTTGTCTAACCCTTTCTACAGTGGTTTGAATTGGTGTAAATCATCACTTAAATCTTTTTTTTGGTTAATTCTAAAAATTAATAAAATAATGATCAAACTTAAAATTCAATCTAGAATAATTAATCTAAGACCAGAAAAGAAAACTAAATTAAACAAACAAACTAGAGAGCAATTGTAAGTAAACAATAATTAGTACATTGGAGCTCACTGATTTTTCTCCAAGAACACAAACAAGGATCCCTATTTATACAAAAGCATTACTCTAAAATAATATCTCAAAAAGTTCCTAACTTTTTTTCTCTCCTCTCTTCTTCTCTCTCTGTTTTTTTTCTCTTGCTCTGCTGCTTGCTTGCACGTACAGCCCCCGGGAGACTGACGTCTTGAATTTTATTCTGCCTGTGAAGCTTCCTGCCAGAGGGACTTTTGCTCTGCACTCTGCAGCCGCCTTGCTGCTGCCACTTTTTTCGTCTTTGCTGCCACCGCATGAAGCTTCTTTTTTTTTCTCTCTCTCAGCGCCTCGCGCAGCCTCTTCCGATTTCTGCGCTCCGCCTCCGTCACGGGCGGCCACGAAGCCAGAGTACCCCCCTTAATTTGTTATCTCTAATCAAATGCATGCAAAAAAAATATTTGTTATTCTTCTAATGCAATTACATGCCTTGGGTCTGCAAGCTGGGAAGGGCGTGTGTTCGAATCCCACTTTCAACAAAATATTTTCACTTTTTTTTTGCTTTTTTCACATGCCTCATACAATATATTACAATGCTAAAAAAAATTGAAGCCAAATCCAGTCCAAAATCAATGCAATACGGTGAAAAATGTATAAAATCTGGCAAAAAAAAAACGAAATCTCGACCAAATATTATGAGATCTCGCTGAGATTTTCGATATTATTGTAGCAATTTGATTTTTTAAAAAAAATATCCGAACAAGATTTTGGATCTTAGGGGAGGGGGCAAAATCCGAGACTTTGGGATTTTGAACCTTGTGCATCACACACTGGCTCCATGGAGCCCAGGCACCATACCTCCCAACCTTATGATTGCGTTAAGATGTGTGCGTTCTATTGGGGGTATGATAATTAACGCGTAAACCCACAAACTATTGTTGATATAGAAATTGTGAGACCCCAGATTTACCATCCGAACCTCCTGTGTATTTCAGACTAGTCCCGATCGGTTGCTAGTACACACGCAGGAAGCAAATGATAATCATAACCGTAACATAACGAGTAATAACATAAATGTAAAACACCACCACATGGCTATTTATTACATCACCGGTCACATGACCGAGTTCACAAAGCAATGAAATGTAGAACAAAAAGAGCTAATCGGTGTGCCCACAGCAACCGACCGCACGCGCTCCTAGAAGATCGAAATCATCCTCTTCATAGTCCTCTCCACGATGTCGAACGATGGATCGCTGGCTCTTTGATAGCCTCTTTTCCCATCATCCGCTTTATGGAATAAGCACCCGCATTGAAACGCGAGGGTGAGTATGCAACATACTCGCAAGTCTCTAAACTTAATGCAAGTAACTAAATGCATGGCTTGAACAAAGGAAGCATATAGGTTCTTTTGCATAAAGCCAAGTTTCATCAAACCATACTTAATAATAATTTTCACAATGCACATTTTAACAATTATTTTAACAATTGAATTATTTAATATTCTAGCGAAGGTTCTAGCCACCAATCACTAGTATACTGTGCTCTATCCGCCACATTTCAAAAAGATTAAGGTAAACCAACTCATGACTCTATCTCATCATGATCAAAATAGTTTCAACTACTGACCGGCTCTAGCCGCCAGAGGCACATCCGAGAGTCCTAACCACTCCCGAACCCCAAAGTTCATTTTGAAAACAAAACCAAAGACTACAATATGCAAAGCATTCTTGTTCGCCCTTGACCGTAGGCACGGCTATTCAATAGTTTATTTACTCGCAGAGTTTGTACACTTTACCCACAAGACATGATATTCTCTTGATGCCAAGCTATTAACACACTTCCTTAGGTGTGCCGGCAGAGATATCATGACAAGGCCTTTACAATGTATACGCCTAACTCGACTCACCCGCTGAGGTTTCACCTCTATTAGGGTTCTATCTGCCCAGTATAGAAGCCCCCTCTTGCGCCGTGTGGGATATACGACTTGCCTCTCTCTGCACCCACATTCCACCATCCGGTGAGTCTAAATTAGGTTTCTACAAATTATTCAGCCAAGTCGAGCCCATTTGACCTGTGGTTGTATCACAGTGCTAAGAATGGACAATCATAAGAGTCGGTCCTTAATTTGACTAGGCGGCTTCCACAAGCCAAAACCAAGGTTCTCATCTGCACCCGCCCGACAAACCATTCCGCCTAATCTAAACCATTTTCATTTTATTTTTATTTTGCAATCTCAGCAGCAATCTCTTTGCTACAGCTTCAACAAAACACATTTCAACAACATTTACAAAGCAACCCATCCATAGGTATTTTAATCAATTCCGCAACTAAGCTCATCTAACGACTAAACAAAATATATCACAACCTAATATGATCATGATATATCACAGCAACCTAGGGTTACAATTAAACATGGATTTCAACATCAAGGAGGTATTATCAATTCGGATTAACTACCAACCTATATTTAACATCATTTTTATATAAATAGCAATGCATGTTGTAAAACCTTTGTAAAACATTTGTAAATCATAGGATCAATGTGCGTCAAGGAGACTTGCCTTCGCAGCGGGACAGCGAGACGTTGGTCTGGAAATGGAGATCGTCCTGGCAGCGATTTATAACGTCTTCGGCTACGCGCAAAACGGAACGACACAAAGGAATAAAATAAATTTCAACAGCACCAAAAATTATAATAAAAATACTGGCAGATAGAGGATGATTTTAGATGAATTTAGCAATTTGAATCACTTGATTCGGAGTTCGGATGACAAAGATAAAAATGTTTGAAGTTTGCACATAATGAAAAATCGAAAATCAATGGAATATTCCGAGAATCTTTTGGCTGAATCGTTTTCTGATTTCTCTGGTTTGTATGACGTGTGGGACCCGGCTGTCATGACCTTCTTCAACCTCCAGCATCTCTCTCATGGCAACACAGAGAAGCCCATGTTTCTCCTGGCGCCGGCGACTGGAACCTCGGCGGACGACGGCGTACACAAAAATGGAACGGCGACTCGATGAGGAAGTGACGGCGCACGGCGGCAAGGGGCGGCGGCGAAGCTGTTCGGCGCGCCGGCGAAGGGAAGGCGCAGGTGACCGGCGGAGGGACGCATGAGGGGCGGCAGGGTCTGGGGAAACCAACGGCGGGCTCGGCGACCGGCGGGGAGAACCGAGATGGCATGCCCACGGCGGCCATGGCCGGCGCGACCGGGCTTGCGTGGGGACAGCGAACGGCGGCGAGGCGGCTGTCGGCGAGGGCGGGGCAGGCGCGGCAAGGGCGGCCGGAGGAAAGGCACACGCCAGGGGTGGTCGGGAAGGCCTCCTGCGGCGAGGGCTCAAGCTCCAGTTGGCATCAATGGAGGTTGTACAGTGCACGGGAAGAACAGACATGTCCGAAATTTTGGGGAAAACTTGAATTCAGATTTTGCAAAATTGATGAGTGCGATTGATAGAGCATGATTAGATGAGTTTAAGGATGCAAGGAATTGGATTGAAGATTACCGATTCGCAAGAAATCGACGAAGAACGGCGGAACGGACGACGACGAACAATCTTCAAATCTGTGACCAAAACTGCAGCGAAGATGAAATATTTTTTAGGGCTTTTTATCTACGGGATAAAAGACACGATATGACACGGTCGATTCATAGATTGACTCACCGGATTGCAAGATGGCCCGACGGCATCGACGACGGACGTTGGCCGGAGTTCTTGCTCCAAATCGAAGGTCGAAACGACGATGGAGCGAAGGAGCAACTGAAGCACTGCGAAGGGGATGTTGAGACGAACAAATCGGGTACTCAAGCACGCGAGGAGACAAAGAAACGGCCAAGTTATGGTATGAGCAAGGATTCGCGGATTGGGCATTATTGCAGCCGTTTCGGGAGAGGAAAGGACGAGATTTCAGATGAATACGATCCTCCTGACTCTTGCCTTTCCAATGCATCAGTTTCCCTTTTGATTGGTGGAGTTATTTGGCTTGGGTGGCTTTGGAAAGGAAGATGCAGAGAAACAGCCATGGACGGCATTGAAGCTTGCTGGCTGTTCGGTTCAGTACGTGCGCAGGCAAGAAGATGGAGAGGAGAGAGAAAAAGAGGAGTTTTGCAATTTGGGTCTAAGAAAATGGAATTCGGCCCAAAAAGAAAATGAATAAAAATTAAAAATGGATTCAGAATAGAATTTCTGATTGAATGATTGCGATGGCGGATTTGAATCTGATTTGGATTTTGAATTTTAAATTTAAATTTGATTTGAAGCGAATTTAGAATTATCTGATGAATTTGGAATAAATTCCGAATTTGGGTGGAAAGGATGCCAGGATAGATATTTAAACCAAATAAACTCCAAATCTTTAAATTAAATAATTTAAATTAAATTTTTCACAAAAGGCCGAAAATGGGGATGTTACAGAAATCAATAAAACTTAGGTTTTTTTTGTCCTGTATAATAAGGCACTATTAATTATTGGCTGACCCTTGATGGTTGCCGTGGCTTGGTGAATTAGGTATGTGCAATAACTGTGTCAACCGTTTTATTTGGGATGGACAGAACAGTATATAAATAACAATCCATTCCTGTAGTTTTATACGTATGGTATATGAACTTATTTGTAATAGATTAAAAAAAAAGGTAAAAATGAAAACTTGCATGTTAGAGCAACTCCAATCCAAACCCTTATATTTTATCCCTAAATCACTCATTTAGGGTGGTATAAAATTAGGGACACCCTATATCAAATTTGTCTCCAACCCACACTTTATTACTCATCCCTATTATTTATCTAAACATTATTATTACTATGCACCCATGAATTAATGAATAAAAAATATGAAGAAAATAATAGGGGAAGGAGAAAGCCCTAGATATAGGGGTGAGAAAGCCTCTAGAATAGGAGCTCTAATAGGGGAGGGTTGGAGCTCACATTTTTCCAATTCTCCTTATAATTTAGGATAGAGAGAGGTATAGGAGGTGGGTTGGGCTTGCTCTCACTCAACAAATATGTAGGGTGACTAAAATATAGCGGTTTGATATAATTTTGTTTTGATCTCTAATATTATAAATAACTTTTAAAAGAAAATTTCACGAATTGTTCTCGTGCATCAATTAGACCAAATAAAATAAAAAATTTTATTCGAGTGTATTTTGATATTTTTATTTAATATTTTGAAAATATTAAGGCTAGTGAATCATTAGCAATATGAAAATATCAACGCAGATGTACAATGTATGTACCTTTAATTGATAGTATGTGATGATATGCGAGTATGTTAGGAGTTGTCAGGAAGAACTATTGAATTCATAGGTATGGATACAGGTGTTGAAATTGTTAGGTATGGATTGTGCATATCAGGATATCAAGGCATAGTTGTGATAGCGAGGCATGTCCGTCGCTCTCATACCCTCACCGATTGAAAATCAAAATTAGTTGGATGTATTTGATCTTAGAATTTTTTAATAAAATTTGATACAACTAATTTATCTTACCGAGAGTATAAAATAGCATTTGATTTTCTTATGCATGCATGAATTTGAGTTCACTTTTGCCATTATCATTGAAAAGGTTCAGAAGGTTCATTAGGCAACAGGTAGGTATGAGCATCAATAGTAGCGAAAGAAATTCAAATGGTATGTTACAGAATAGGTTATGAGTATATACTCCCATGTTTTTTTGCAGATATTTTTGGCACACTCAAGGAAATTTAGAAAAATACAAGCAAAATTGAAAAAATTGCAGAAAATTGAAAAAGGATAAAATAATTAATCTATAAAACACCTCAGATAAATTTAAAAATTTTTTGAATTCATTTAGTACTTCTAGAAAATCAAAACAACAATTAATGAAAAGGAACAGAAACATTTTCAGATTTTATAAATATTTACAAGCTTGATCATGATCTAAAATTTTAATGGTATTATAAAGAGTTCCCAAGGATCTTGTAGTAAAATTCTCAGAAATATTAGACTTCATTTAGTGCCCCAAGAAAATAAAAAACTGAAAAGCATATACAATGATAGTAGCACTTTTAGAATTTAAGAAAATACACAGATCCGATCATCATCTAAAAATTTGACATCATCATTATAATTTCCTCATAACCTCACAAAAAATATTTTCATATATATTAGACTTCATTTAGGGCCCCTAAAAAATCAAAAATAAAAGAGCATGTACAAATACAGTAGCACTGTTAGAATTTTTAAAAAACACATAGGTCTGATAATTATGATCTGAAAATTTTACAGATTCATTAGCATTGCCTCAAAACATCACACAAAACTTTTAAGACTTTTTCTTAGATTGTTCCAAATTTTCTAAATCTCTTGAATTTGAATTTAAATTTCACCTGTTTACCGAAGTGGTTTCAAAATCGTGCCGCATCGATACAGGGAAAAATCACAAAAATTACTTGATTTTCAACTAGTCTGACGACCACATTATGCTTAGTATTAAATGCTACAAAATCCTTCATCAAATCCTTAAAGTGGTGACCCGAGTCCTGTGCACGGCTCACCATCATGGGTGGTGCCATCCAAGCACACGCACATCATGACGCAGCTGGTTAAGGATGTTTTTATTAGTTGGAAAAGATTGAATGCGATGGAATGGTTCTGTATCATTTGATTCTATTGTTTTAAGTGAATGAAATGATTTAACATCTATATAGAATATTCTTTAAATTTGTGTCCCACTATTCAGGATGGAATGATTCCATTTAAGCAACTAAATATATAGATAATTTTTTTTTCTTGTACCATCTTATATATATACTACTTAGTACAAGCAACCAAACACACCCTAAATAGCTCCAATCGTTCTTGCCCTGGAGGAACACCAGGGTGTTGCACCTGAACTTGTTCCTCCCATGTACTTTTTAAACTCATTTTTAATCGAATTTCAGAAATAAAACCGGATGAAATTTTAGTCTCATTTTTGAAACTCATTCAAATTTTTTGAAACACGCTGGAACCTTACAAACCCCATTTGAAACTTCTTTAAAACTTGCTGAAACCTGTAGAATACAGATGGAACCCATTGATACTATGTAAATCTTGCATAGACAGTTGGAAACAATTCCAATTGTAAACCATTGGCTAGCTAGTCCCTATTATGATATTATCATTTGAGAACTTGGACATGTTTCCGGAGAGTGACCTTGCGGTCAGCTTATTCAACAAGTGTCCCTGTCATATTTATCTTCCTTGACGTGCTGAAAGTCTGAAAGTCAAGGAGACACGTAGACTTGCAAGTCTTTCAGACGCAAACAAATGGAAAAGAAGCAGCGACAACGGCTTGGAAGTCGATCTTTAGCATGTGAACAAAAAGAAAATTAAGAATCGTAGTTCCCTGTCTATTCAAAATCACAGTGGCGAAGTGAGAAAAAATTGAAAAAGGAAGTTTCGGTTTGCCGTTTGCGTTACAAGAAGATACCTGACAGTCTCACGGTCAAACGTTGTATCTGTACAGGAAGCTAGAGATAACAACATGCTGTATACCTCAAACGACATCGATGCTTCTTAGTACAACACCTGAATGCAGATTGCAGAGCCTTCTTTTCTTTTTTTTTTGGTAGGAAACCTGGCTGCATGTAGGCAGGTGGGCTGGGCCAATCCAATAATGGTAGCCGCGTTTGGCGACATTGAGGTGGGCCAACGAAGGCGAGCGTCGGCGACGAGTGAAAGCGGATAAAGGCATGGAGGCCAGAGCGGATGGCGAGGCGACACGAGGCGGACCGGAGGTAGAAGATCGGGCTGGTGGCCGGCGCGGAGGGGCGCGAAGTCCGACGCGGACGGTGGCGGATGGCACAATACGGTGCCGACGGCACTCGCACGACACCGTCCGCCGCCATACCATCTACCTCGGCTTTGCCTTAGCCTCCCACGCCGTCTTCAAGTTAGTGCAGTACACCGGCGCGGGCACCGTCCTCGGCCTTGGCCGCCTACCTGACGCGGCCATCTCCGCCTGTAGCCACCGAGCCTGCCTCCAATGCCCCTTGCGGCGTCTCACTGCCTTCGTCCATTGGGCCGTGCACCGGCCCGTGATGCACTCCCACATCGCCGAATCACTTTGCTCGCTGCAGCGTCTCATCGGATCGCGTTGCTCGCTGCAGCGTCTCATCGGATCGTGCTGCCACCAGCGACCTATCTGCAGCGCCTCTTCGCTGGATCATCATGCCTCCTAGTCGGATTGTTGCGTCTCCCAATGGATCCCGCGTGGTTCTCCATCCGGCGTCACCTCAGAGAATGTCGCGCCTGCCTCCGACGCCCCTAGCGGCGTCTCACCGCCTTCGCCTATTCGGCTGCGCGTCGACCCATGACGTACTCCCACGTCGCCGGATCACGTTGCTCGCTGCAGCGCCTCACCGGATCACACTACCACCAATGACCTCTCTGTAGCGCCTCATCGCCGGATCATTGTGCCTCCTAGCTGAATTGTTGCGCCTCTCGACGGATCCCGTGTGGTTCTCCATTCGGCGTCGCCTCAAAGCATGTTCTTCCAACCCTAACAAGTAGTATCAGAGTCCCAGCACTCACCTACATGGATAATTATATATGCGATCATGTCAATATAAATGATTTCTTTTTATTAGAAACCAACAATGTGGTTAACTTTGTTGCATCAGAGAGAGAAAACTAGGTACAATACAACTTAGGGAAAACTAAGTAAAAGGCAGTTGATGCTGCTCTATTAATTTTCAGTGCAGCAGTAAAAAGATAGAGGCAAGGGTAATCTTGACCTCACAGGGCAGCACTTTGCGTCGTTGTTGTTGATTTGGTGTAGTCCTTCTTGATCTTCTTTAGCCTGATGACAATATCGCTCATCATCACCCTTTGCTCAGGCGAGTCACAAGAGCAGAGCAAACCCAGCTCAAACACTAGCACAAGAAAGCCATCCAAGTCACAGCTAGAAAAAGAAGAGCCTTGCAATAGCTGGCCATCCACAACATGGACAAGCTCTGCAGGAAACGCCTGAAGAACCCACTGCCTGAGGCTCAGTTCTCCAACAAACATAGCATCTGTGGGTCTCCTTCTGGTGAAGACTTCAAGGAGCATGATCCCATAGCTGAACACATCGCTCCTCCGCGATGCTTTTCCAATTGAACCATACTCTGCTCAAGAAATTCACAAACGATAATGAAATTAGAGCATGATTGATCAACCAATGGTTTTAAAAAGAGCTAGAATGAACAAGAGTACTAAGTGCTATCTATTACCTGGTGCCATGTACCCAAGTGTTCCAGGCATGCTCGTAGAGATCATGGAGCTATCATCAATTAACAGCAACTTTGCAATGCCAAAGTCTGCCACATGCGCTGTCATGTCTTCGTCAAATAACACGTTGCTAGGCTTCAAGTCACAGTGCAAGACTACCTCGTACTGCTCATGGTGCAGATACTCCATTGCCAGTGACACATCTAGCATGATGTCCAGCCTCTGGAGAAAGTCCAAGTTCCTTCTGCCTTTCGAGTAGTGTAGGAGCGTCTCTAAGCTGCCATTGGGCATGTACTCAAGCACCAATGCTCTGAAGTCTAGGTTGGAACAAGTGTTCAGTATCCTTATCAAGTTGCGATGCCTTGCCATGCGAAGTACACGGCACTCGGCATCGAAGCTTCTCATGGCCTGTTCCAGCTGCATGTCTAGAACTTTTATGGCAACCACTAAACCGTTGCTCAGTTGGCCCTTGAAGACCTTTCCAAAGCTTCCGGAACCCAGAAGGTTGCTATCGCTAAAATTATTAGTGGCGTGAGCAAGCTCATGGTAGGAGACCAACTGATGGCTGATCATGTCAACCACGCCGGCAGAAACTGTCATCCCTTGCTGCTTTTTAACCTTCTTTCTAATCAATGCATATATGCAGCAAACTACAGCTCCAACTGCCATAATGATAGCAGGGAGCAAGAATTTCAGCATGTGACTATTGGTTTTGTGAGACTTGCTACGACACGGAGGAAATCCTAAACGTGAAGCACCACATAGCTCCGTGTTCCCCACCAAGGATTGTAGGCTGATGTTTGAGAAGACACCTCCTTCTGGTATATGAAAAGAACCGATAGTGATGACCGTGCACATCACTATCACTTTTTAGTAGAGAACCGATTCTGATGTGAACATGGTTATCACTATCGGTTTTTTTATAGAAGTGATAGTGATGACCGTTCACATCACTATCGCTTTTGAAAAGAACCGATTCTCGACGCGCTTCGTCTCGTCAAGTAGTGATGGCTATGCACATCACTATCGCTTTTTAAAAGAACCGATTCTGATGTCTTCGCTAGGTTATATATACCACTCAGATCAACTCTTTTCTCGTTGTTGCTCCAGAGGAGATTTCTCCGCCATGCCCGAAAAATAGCTCATATTGTGTGGTTGAAAGCAATACTTGGGTAAGAAAATTTGAAGCCCTCATGGGTGGGTATTAAGAGGGCAAAATTGAAACCCTATCTTGAGGAGATCTCCTCAAGAGAGGAGATCTCGTGAAGATAGGGTTTCAAATTTTGCCATTCCCTTTTTGCCCTCTTTATGGTTTTCTTCAAAATGTGATCAGCAATTCTTTAAACCCTTCAATTTTGCAATCGTAATTTCGATATGTCGTCAATAAAGTTTAGGTTGTAATCGAATTGTGTACGTGCTTTCAGATTTCACACTCTTTATTTGACAAGCGTTACATATCTATTTAATTTTTGTAGTGCGATCTCTGCTTATATGGAATTATTATTGCTATCATGTGGTAACTGTTATTAGAGTTTAGGCAACAGAACCTCGCCTCCCGCTCGAGGGTGCTTATTTATAAATATGCTGAATGAAAGGGCATATTTATAAGCGGCGATCTCAATTGTCCACGTTTTTGACTAGCTAGGATATATGGTTCGAGCAAGTTCTGAAGTGTTGTACAACTCGAGTAGATTTCGTAGCGTTTCTCGGTGTTCTCGGATACACACCCTCTTGACCTGTTGTCGAGACGTGTATCCGGAGAACGTGAGATGTCACCAAATTTTCTCTGAGTTGTACAACGGCTTAGGAACTTGCCTGAACCATATATCCTTGAATGGGATTAGGACCTAACCTATTTAGAGATTAGGAGTCATCGTTGGTACCCTTGATTTGTTTCGTTGTAGTAGAAAGATTTGCAAGCTAATGCACTAGCTATATAATTAGATTATTTGATATTGTTGTTGATGTTAAAATTTATGTCTCTTATGTAGGGAATTGGAAGCTTTAAACCGGGAAGAAGCTAGGTATCGATCGAGTACATTTATATATCTTGAACCTGTCCACTATTTTGCAAAGGTAATATTAATTGAAATGATGTCTCAATATTTAAAATAGGTATAGCTAGTTGTCGCTCCAGTTTTTCCTTAATTTATTGTGCGAAATTTAATTGCAGATGGACCGTGAGGAATGGATGTATCGTAAAAGCCGTGTGAGTGCTGAATTTCAGAGGGTGTTAAGGAGTTCAAAAAAAATGCAGAAGACGACATGGTGAGGAGGGGTGTAAACTTCATATATTGTCCTTGCATTGATTGCACCAATCGAGGAGATTTAACAACTCATCTCAAATTGAGGACCACCGATTCGATGCGGCCGTGAGGAATTACACATGTTGGATCCATCACGGGAGGCGTAGTACCCTCCGATATGCAACGAAGATACGGTGGAACCGGATGACGAGTTGCGACCTAATATGTTTGAGGAGTAAAATTTGGAGCAAATGTTGCGGGATGTGGAGGGTAATTACACGGAAAGAGAGTTTGAAAAGTTAAAAACTTGATAGAAGATTTATGCCAAACCGCTGTTCACAAAGTTGCAAAGCGGAATACACCAGTTGGGTTCGGTCCTTGCATTGTTCGAATCAAGGCAAAACACCGCTGACGATACAAGTTTCAATGCACTACTAGTTCTTCTATCGGATCCGCTCCGAGGGAAACGAGTTGCCAACAAGCATTTATGAAGCGAAGAAGCTACTATGTCACATGGGAATGGAAATAGAAAGGATACATATATGTCCAAATAATTGCATCTTGTACCGTAACATGCATAAAAAACTACACGTTTGTCCAGTTTGCGGTGTGCTCCGGTACAAGCAAAACGAGAAGCGTAATGACAAGAAGCTAAGAGTCGGGACGACGACGATGAAAAGGTCACTAAAGGTGCACTAGCCAAGATATTGTGGTACTTGCCTATCATTCCCGTCTGGAGCGGTTGTTTGCAAATCGAGAGAGGCAAAATTGTTGCGCTGGCATTACGAGTCTCGAAAGGAAGATGGCAAGTCGAGACACCCGCCGATTCGGCTCAATGGAGAAACATCGATTGGAAACATGAGGAGTTTGGTGCGAAATGAGGAACATAAGATTTGGGTTGAGTAACCGACGAATGAATCCGCTTTGGTAACATGAGCGATCGTCAAAGACTGCCGCTTCATTGGTATCTACAACCTCCCTCCTTGGTACAGGCATGAAGCGGAAGTATATCATGATGTCATTACTAATCTCGGACCCAAACAATGAAATGATATTGATGTGTACCTTGCACCATTGATCGAGGATTTGGTAAAATTGTGGAATGAGGGGTCGCGTGTGGGATGCGATAAAAGAGAGCATTTCACCCTACTGCTATGGTATTTTGCACCATAAATGATTTCCGGCCCTTGGTAATTTGGCAAGTTATAGTACTAAAAGAGCCAAAGCGTGTCCTATTTGTGAAGAGGAGATCGAGAGTTTATGGTCGCGAATTCCAAGAAAACGTGTATATGGGTCACCGAGGTTTCTACCTCAAGTCATCGATACCGTAAGATGGATGACAAATTTGATGGGAAGAGGAAGTCCGCTCGGCACCACTGACCTATGAGTGGAAGCCAAGTATATTCACGTGTAGAGGATATCGATGTTCAAGACGGAAAGAGTCAGAATCTGTCGTCCTAGGACCATTTGGAAGAAGAGGTCAATATTCAGGGACTTACCGCATCGAAGGAGTTAGATGTCCCAGCATTGTATTGATGTCATGCATGTTGAGAAGAATGTCTGCGACAACTTGGTTGGCATCTTCTGAACATACCGGAAGACCAAAGATGGTGTCAATGCTCGCCGCGACATGGCCTACATGGGAATCGGGCCAGACTTGCAAAGGATAGAGGAGGATGGAAAAGGCCCGTACATCCTGCTGCATGCTACACCTGTCCAAGAAGGAGAAAGAAGATCTCTGCAAATGTCTCCAAAGTATTAAAGTTCCATCGGCTACTCTGCGAACATTAAGAAGCTTGTGTCTATGGATGATTTGAAGTTGTTGGGCATGAAGTCCCATGACGCCATGTCTTGATGACCCAAATGCTCCAGTTATAATCCAAATATTCTCCCAGAGGATGTCGTTGGCAATCACAAAGTTGTGTTATTTCTTCAATGCGATCTCTGCAAAGTTATTGACCTCGATGTACTAGACAACTTACAGAGTGAGGTGGTGCGGACTCAGTGTCACCTTGAAATGCATTTCCCACGCCGTTCTTTGGCGAATGGTCCACCTTGTTGTTCACCTTGTCGAGAGATTAAGATATGTGGACCCGCTTTCCTCGTTACATGTATCCGCTCGAGAGGTACATGGGTATATTAAAGTCGTGACGTGAGAATCGATTGGCCTCGAGGGTAGTATTGTTGAAGGTTATGGAATGAAGAGGTTATTGAGTTTTATGTGGACTACCCGGGTAAAAGACAAGCAATCGGTGTTCTGTATCTCGTCATGAGGGCAGACTTGCTGTAAAGGAACCGTTGGGTCCAAACTAATGAGTCCGAGGTTTGATATGTATTGCAAGGCGCATTTCACGCCTTGCGTATAGCGCAGTTTCGCCCATACATCGAAAGCGACGCATAAGTTGATATTACGGAAGAGAATCCACAAATGGATGAGCTTTCCATCGCTGAAGAACACAATGATCGATTCCTCACATGGTTCAAAGAAAAGCGAGGTCTCCTTTATCGAGAATGTAAAATGGTTGGTCGACGGACCAAGATTTAATGTACGATATGGCAGGGTACGATATTAATGGTTACACCTTTTACACTAAGAGTCAAGATGCCAAGAGTACTTGTCCAAAACAAGGTGTGAGTATAAATGCTTTCTCGATGATCATCACTCGAAAACAGTCTCCCCAACCGCAATGAACTCCTACTATGGGATGATCGAAGAAATTTGGGAGCTCGATTACGGAATATACCAAGTTCCATTGTTCCGATGTAAGTGGGTACGACTTCCACATGGAGTGAAGGTCGACAAGAGAGGCTTTATTATTGTGGATCTCGAGAGACTCGCCTACAAAGATGATCCGCTTGTCCTGCGAAGCAAGCAACTCAAGTCTTTTACATGCGCGATCCGGCCAATCTAAGGTTGCACGTCGTTCTTCATGGCAAGAGACGGATCGAGGAGTTGAAGATGTTGTAGATGAAGAAGAGTATAACCAATTCGATGAGATACCTTCATTTGCAGATGGGGCTTGTCTTAGCGGGGATGACGACACACATGGAGCCAATTACATGCGAGTAGATCATCATGAAGGGCAATATTGTAAATAAATGGACTATTATAATGTATGTAAAATAGTATTGTAAATCCAAGGTGATTAATTGCTGTTTGGAGGCTTCGATGGAAATGCATGCAAATTCTCTTTATGCTTGCACTTTGTGCCATAATTTGTGAAAGAAAATTCCATTTGATGAAATTATTGTTGGGAAAGCTTGTAAATAGTCGAAAGTTCATTTCTGAAATTTTCGTACAATTCCAGATTAATTTGAAAAAGTTTTGACTTTTCACGCTTTTACGCACAAATCATGTCTACGAAATGAATTTTGGCATATTTCTTGAATGAGGTCGCTTTTTCCAAAAATTATTTTATGAAAAGTTTTGCAAGATCACGAAATATGTTTCGCAAAATTTCTAATAATTTCAACAATGTATGACAAAGTTATGGCATTTTCTCTCTTTGATAAAATGCTGAAAATTCAGAACTTGCGAGATGTCCGAAAAGGAATAGTGCAATAAACTACATCGATGTCGGTTTTATTAAAAAAGTGATAATCGACGACTAACATCAGTCATCGTTGTTCTATTAGAAAAGTGATGATCAAGCATCGATGTCGGTTTTCTTAAAAGAGTGATACTAATGATGAAGCATCGATGTCGGTTTTATTAAAAAGTGATACTAATGACTAACATCGTTGTTCTATTAGAAAAGTGATGATAAAGCATCGATATCGGTTTTATTAAAAAGTGATACTAATGATGAAGCATCGATGTCGGTTTTCTTAAAAGAGTGATACTAATGATTAAGCATCGATGTCGGTTTTCTTAAAAGAGTGATACTAATGATAAAGCATCAATTATCGGTTTTATTAAAAAGTGATACTAATGACTAACATCGTGTTCTATTAGAAAAGTGATGATAAAGCATCGATGTCGGTTTTATTAAAAAAGTGATACTAATGATGAAGCATTAGTATCGGTTTTCTTAAAAGAGTGATACTAATGATTAAGCATCAGTATCGGTTTTCTTAAAAGAGTGATACTAATGACTAATGCAATTCTTAAAACCCCGGCCCATAACCATTCGCTAGCACCTCGCCCACGCTTGCTTAACCTTAGCCGCCGAGTCTGCCGCCGCCCGCCTCCACGCCACCCGCGCGTCGCCGCCGACGCCGAGGACGCGCCCGCCCGCTGCCGCCGCCGAGATGCCCCACGCCACCCCACACCGCCTCGCCCACGCCACCGCCCGTCGCCGACGCCGAGGACGCCTCCGCCCGTCGCCGTCGCCGAGGATGCCCCCACGCCACCCCCACACCGCCCGATGCCGACGCCACCCCACTCCCGGTGGGATTCCGATCTTCAAGAGCATCACCGCCGCCGCCATCTTCTTTATCTGTAAGTATTTTATACTTCTGTGCCTTATTCTTTTAAGTGAATGCAAAGGGGCCAGTCTATGTGTTTGACTTGGGGACCTTGCATGAGGGCTTAAGTGTTCTGTGAGGATATCTGGGACTGGAATAGATGATTTGTGACAACAAACTTGTGATCTGGTATATATATATAATTGTGATATACTTGGTTAGTGTAATTGTCATTCACAATTGAAATGTTCATTCGAATTTGCTCACCGTCATTTTCTTTAGTTCTTGCTTTATGGTAATATTCACCGCTATATTTGTTGTTAATTGCTTTGTCTCAATTCAGTTCATTCAGGTGTTCATTCTATGATGATTTGATGAGATTACGAGGCTAATTTCTATCGATAAAAGTAGTTGAAGTGATTCTGAAGCTGTGCATGTTTGGTGACATTTGATTAACTTAAAACACATCAAGTATTGAATTGAAATTGTGGAAAGGTTGTCACAAATCTATCTGTTTCTCGCCTATTGTGGCGAGGAGGGCCTCTTAAGGCAACCCGACATCTGAGAACACTCTAATAATCAACTTGAGCTCTATGTTAGTTGATTTATTCATGGTCTTGTACATGTTCATGTGTATGACCTTGAGTTTCTTTGTTACATCTTCCGTCAAAGTCCTTTTCACATACATGTCTTGTTATGAATTATCTAGTCCATGGTTATTAACTGTACTTGGAAATATAATCATGTTAAAATTGCTAATACCGCAAATTTACTTCAACAATCCATCTATGTGTTTGACTTGGGGACCTTGCATGAGGGCTTAAGTGTTACTGTGAGGATATCAGGGAATTGGAATAGATGATTTGTGACAACAAACTTGTGATCTGGTATATATATATATAATTGTGATATACTTGGTTAGTGTAATTGTCATTCACGAAGTGAAATGCTCATTAGAATTTGCTCACTTGTCATTTTCTTTAGTTCTTGCTTCTTGGTAATATTCACTTTTAGCATATTACTTTTGTTTAGACATGTGTTTACTTTCAACATATTACTTTTGTTTTTATCTTAGCATATGTTAGAGTTTAGGTTATGTAACCTCGTCTCCCGTTCGAGAGTGCTTATTTATAAATATCTTTGGAATAGCATATTTATAAGCGGCGATCTCGAATTGTCCACGCTTTGGACGATTCGAGGATATGGGTTCGGGCAAGTTCTGAGCTATGTTGTACAACTCGAGTTGATTTGGTAGCATTTCCTGGTGTTCTCCGGATACACACCTCTTGACCTCGTGTCCGAGACGTGTATCTAGAGAACGGGGAGATGTCAAATTTTCTCTGAAGTTGTACAACGGCTTAGAACTTGCCCTAACCACATATCCTTGAATGGGATTAGGACCAAACCTATTTAGAGATTAGGGGTTATCGTTGAGTGCGTATTTAGTTGGTCAACAGATATTGCATGTTATGTAAACACTAACTTGACCTTCTTGTGTTGCTATTCTTGCATTAGTAGATTAATGCTCAAATTCTCTGTTGATGTTGTGAAATCTGAAACTTGTTGGTGTAAGTAAACATCTGCTAGTGCTAAATTCACTTATCATATGGAATGGGCTTTTATTTTTTATCCGAAAGCGAGAGGTTAGAGTTTAAGTTCGTAACCCACATGTATCCGTTCAATTTAGAGATTAGGAGTTATCATTCCAACTTATTAAGTTGGTCAATAGATAGACTTTTGTTGAACAATTGCATACTATGAATTATCTGTTGATCCTTTACAAGATTTATTGTCAAGTGCATATAGTAGCTTCAAATCTGTTTCTCTCATGTCACACATATGACCTTATCAAATAAGAAAACTCAAAATGTCGCAACTAGAGAGCATCGGCTCGTCGCATGAAGTAGAAGGTCTTCTTGAGGGCCGAGCATGGTTCCAATTACTCAAGGGCCGAGTAAGGTGAGGAAGACCCGAGGACCAAACAAAGGGGCTCTGAGGAGAACGCCGCAGTTCTCGCTTCAATGCCACGGGGTCTGCAGACGGCCCTCCTAAGTACATGGGGCGATACTGGTCATTTCTTGGCCAATTGGTGAGGAGAGTGCCCATAACAATTAAGGATTGGAGAAAGGAAGTCAACACGAGCGTAAGAATCGGTTGTGGGGCGAGGTTAAGAGTAAATGGATTATAGAGGAGGACGATGAACCCACAACGAGACAAGACGCCTTGAAGAGGATGGGTGTGGTCTTGAGGCACTTCAAGACCCTTATGCCTGCAATCGTACGTCTTTGAAGGCCGTACACCATTCGAAAGTATCCATTTGTGACCCACGATGTTTGGGCGGAGTTCACGAGGATTAAGGGTATGCCTGCGTGAGCAACGAGAGAGAGAGAACACCGCCGTCTGTGAGGCTTAACACGCACCCGCACCACCTCGATGACAAAGGCTATGAGGGAAGAAGGCAGAGTGGTGGCGACAAGCCGAGGAGGCGCTCACTCCGGACGGTGATGCCTTACTCCCACATATCTCGAGGAGCGCACGCATGGCGGGTATTAGCGAGGACAAAAAAAACTGACGGGCAGCTTGTAGTTGCAAACCCCGCTATCGCGCATGTCGTCTCTACCATCGTAAGACATCTAACTTAGTACATTGCAGTTGACCCAACTTATTGTATTTCAGATCTAATTCGTACTCGCTTATTCCAAGAGGAGGTAAGCGTGAAAGAACAGGGACCTTCTGAGCCAAGGGTCGCGAGGACATCTGTCGTCTGCGATCGGGAAGTCCGACCATAAGGCGGGTGCTTGCCGTGAGGGCGGACACACGAAGAAGTCCTACTTTCAACATGGCTGCGAGTGCGTATCAAGGTCATGGCGAGCACGTGAGGCGCCTCAAGGACACACTAAGGGAGCGATTGAGGAGGAGATTAAGGAGGAGATGAGGGGGGAGATGACACAACGTGAGGAGGAGATAAGAGGGGAGATGATGGCACGTGAGGATCGCCTGAGGGCCGAGATGATGGCGATGATTTCCCAGAGTCAGAGCCAGATGCCCTCGACTCTCATAGAGAAGTCTGTGCCCCGATCTAGCAGCTGCGGTTCCAAAAATGATAAGACCGGTCCCCAGCTGAAGGTAATAATTAATTTTTCCTGATTTAAAGCTACGAGTGTAACTCCCGCAATGTTTTTCCTCAAGTTGTACACTTCTTGCAGGTGCCTGCGAAGTGCCAGCTCACCATCATGATGGAGGATGGATTTCCGTCGAGGTTGCCTGCGGGTTGCATTTCCATGCAACGAGCCCGACACTTGTGCATGGTCGACTGTGGGAAAGGGCTACATGAGGGTGCAGGTGGACTACGTCCACGAAGACTTCTTATCACATGTGCTCGATTTCCCCCCCAACGAAGATATCACCACTCTCGGGCAAGCACGCATGTCGTTCATCAAGTGGCCCACGACGGGTGTCGTACTGGTCAAGGTAAAAAGTCCCTCCACGTCTTCTCTACCATTCCAGTACTACTGCAGTAAGTTAAATATATGCGTGCTTCGTAGGTTCCTCCTGCTCCTGCGCCTGCTCCTGCTCCTCCGTTGCTCCTGCTCCTGCTCCTGCGCTTGCGCCTCCTCCTGCTCCTGCTCCCGTAGAACCACAGGAGGCCTCCGAGACTCCTTCCGCCAAGAGGGCAAAGCTGACAGAGGCCACAACGCCCCTTAAGGTACCTGAAAAGCCCACTGCCCCGACCTCGGAGACTCCTTCGGCCCAGAAAGAAAAGTCAGCACAGGCCACAGGCACCATGTATGATTATAAGGCCTACGAGCATGGAAAGCCCTGATTGCATCGCATGAATGAATGATCTAGGCAAGTGGACTCGCCTCCTCCATGGATGGTACCTTGATAAGGTGAAGGGGACAGCGTCGAGTCGACTTCAACGTGAAGTATAAAATGGTACATTTTCACCGTGAGGAGCATGGAACATTCCCCGTCAGTTTTGAGGATCTATTCCGTGTGTACCAAATGAAAGCCGTCGATATTTCTACTTTACGATCATGGACGCTGTGAGTATCACACCATATAGCTTGCTCATGACTTTTATAGGATTTTGCATTATGTTTTCTCACATTCAACACGAGTTGCAGGATAATGAGACAACGAGCCGTGACGAATCTACACGAAGTTGGGTTTGTCGACCCCGAGCTTGTGTCTGCGATCATGGCTAGGCTTCAACCGGGGTTCGTTGCTAGCTACATCAAGGGGGTATTGCAAGCTGAGTCGAAGAAGGACTTCATTGTATTGTCGTACCACGAGGAGTAAGTAGTACTTTTCGATTCAATTACTTGTACGCACTTAAAACCGTATGTGAACTTATTTCCTTGCACTACATTTTATTTAATAAGCAACCATTGGGTTCTACTCGTCCTCGTTCCGAGTGAAAACACAGATCTACACATTTAACTTCGATCGAGAAGAGACCGATGGCATCTGCGATCAAGCCTCCTTGCGTAAGTAAGCGCATTATTGAAACCTAACACATCCGAGGAATTTAACTCGTTTATTTTTTGACTCAATGGTGCTCTGCAATGTATGTAGGGGTTTCTCGGACTATGTCGATGAAGGAGGGCTGCACGACGACAAAAAGGGCAAGACAACTGCGATATAAGCGATTTAAGGTACAAGTGCCTAGCATATATATGATTAATTTTTTGACATCTAATCTTCGTGGGCTGAATTTCTTTTCTCTCTTCACAGTGCCATCAACAGAACCTTGGTGACCATTCGCTTCTATGTCATGCGGCACATGCTCATCGTGATCGGCAACTCACAACATTTCCCTAAGGTATATGTACGTGTTGCGTCTTGCAGCTCTGAAGGTTGTATTGGTGCGCAATCGCCGGGTCGAAGCCTCGATCGGCGCTTAGGGCGGCGCCGCCGAGAACTAGTCGGCGACCGCAGCGATCAAGTCTAGAGAAGAACAGAGAAAAGATGCAACAAAAGTATTCTCACGCTTGATCTTTTATTGCGTTCTAGGCGCTTAATATATAGCCGGTCTTGACCATAGCAATCTGTTCGGATGCTAATACAATCCAACTACCATAGCAATCCTATTCGGATGCTAATATAATCCAACTTCTATTAGGACACTAAAACAAACCCAACTAAAACTCTGCAATTTGGAAAGTAATACCAGCTAACTCATTAACCGACATCTTAACTGGTTCGGCTACGACGTGTGAAGTGGTGGCCGAACCTGACATCTCCCCCCTCGTCGACAAACAACTCGTCCGCGAGGTGGAAATCAGGATACAATTGCTGAAACTGGTGGACATGCTCCCGGGTTGCTTCTTGCGAGCGCGAATCCTTCCATTGGATTAGCACTTGTCGTGAACCACGCACCACACGACCACGCGAGGCTCGATCAGAACTTGAAGAAACGCGACCATGCGCCATAGGAGGTAGTGGCGCCAGTTCTTGAGGAGGAGTCCCATGAAACTTTTTAAGAAGGCCAACATGAAATACGTCATGAATGCGAGCTCCCGGCGGAAGACGAAGACGATATGCTACTGTCCCAATACGTGCGATGATCTGGTATGGCCCGTAGAAACGGGGGCTGAGCTTGCTCAAGCGATACAGCGGTAGAGATCTGGTGGCCTCGAGAAATCTGGTTGACCCAATCGTCAACCGCAAACTGCACCTCTCGGTGGTGTTGGTTGTAGTAAGCAGCTGCAGATGCCTGAGCTTGGAGAAGCCGATCCCTCACCTCTGATAAAAATTCATCTCTGGCCAGCATTTGCGTCTCCACGGCCGGAGAGCGTGCCTCGCCCTTAACATAGGAGCGAAGGGAAGGTGGATTGCGCCCGTAGACCACTCGAAACGGTGTTGTTTTCAATGAAGATTGATAAGAAGTGTTGTAACAATACTCTGCCCATGGTAGCCAACGGATCCATTGTTTCTGCCGGTCACCCGTGAAGCATCTCAGATACATGGCGATGATTTTATTGGTCACCTCGGACTGGCCATCGGATTGAGGATGATAGGCCGAGCTCATGTTGAGGCGAACACCCGCTAACTGAAATAGCTCCTGCCAAAAGATGCTAGTAAATACCACATCCCGATCGGTGACGATGGATGAAGGTATACCATGTAGTTTCACAATGTGGTCGAAGAAAATTCGGCTCACAGATGCCGCCGTGTAAGGATGAGAAGAAAATTCGGCTCACAGATGCCGCCGTGTAAGGATGAGACAAAGGGATGAAGTGAGCGGCCTTCGAAAAACGGTCAACCACTGTTAGGATGACTGTTTTGCCGCCTGATTTAGGGAGCCCTTCAATGAAATCCATAGCAATGTCGGCCCATACCGAATGTGGTACCTCGAGAGGTTGCAATAAACCGCCCGGATGGAGATGGTCCGTTTTGTTGCGCTGGCAGACGGCACAATCGCGGATGAAGTCTTGTATAAGCCGTCGAAGTCCTGGGATGTGAAAATCAGACCGCACCCGATTAAGGGTCTTTTGTACTCCCTCATGGCCGACCTGATGACAGCCAGCCAGAATCGTGGTGACCATATGAGAATCGGCTGGCACAAAAATCCGATTCTTGTACAGAATGAGTCCATCACGGATTGCCCAAGGTGTAGTGAGACGGCCTTCCTGTATATCGGTGAGTAGAGATGTCCAAGCTGTCTCGGATGGTAAAGCCCGGCGAAGGTCATCAAACAGGGATAGAGATGGCACTGTCAAGGCCTGTAGGGACGCCTCAGAAAGTTCGCCGTCCCTACGGGATAAGGCATCGGCCACTGTATTTAGACGACCTGGCCGGAATTCCACGGCAAAATCAAAGCCTACCAATTTACTCACCCATTGATGCTGAGGTATGGTGGTCAAACGCTGATCCAAAAGGAACTTGAGGCTGTAGTGGTCAGTACGGATGAGGAAAGGGTGGCCCCATACGTAAGGTCGCCAATGTCGCACTGCTTGCACTAAGCCGATTAACTCCCGTTCGTAAGCGGCGAGCTTGATATGGCGTGCTGCAATCGGCCGACTGTAGAAAGCAATCGGCCCGGCCCCTTGATGGAGAACAGCGCCAAAACCAGACCCCGACGCGTCGCATTCGATGATGAAGGAGCGGTTGAAGTCGGAAGTCATATATCTTGGGCGGTCTTGATGGTCATTTGAGAGCTCAAAAGCATGACCGGCTTCTTCATTCCAGATAAAAGATTCCTTGCGGAGAAGCTTGGTAAGAGGAGCGGCAATGGCACCAAAATTGACGATAAAACGTCGGTAATATCCGGCCAACCCCAAGAAAGCGCGAACAGCCCGAACTGAATTCGGAGTCGGCCAGTCGGTCACCGCTGCCACCTTCTGTTTGTCCATAGCAACTCCTGCGGCAGAAATAACATGGCCAAGATATTCCATCGATGATGTACCAAAAGAGCATTTTGAGCGCTTAAGAAACAAACTATGCTGGCGAAGTGCTTGCAGGACCAGGCGAATATGACAGAGATGCTCCGCCCAAGAGGTGCTGTAGATGAGAATATCGTCGAAGAAAACCAGCACAAAACGGCGAAGGAAAGGCCCAAGAACATCGTTCATTAAGGCTTGAAATGTGGCCGGCGCGTTGGAAAGGCCAAAGGGTAACACCAAGAATTCAAAATGGCCGTGATGTGTACGAAATGCTGTCTTGTGTATGTCATCGGGGTGCATGCGTACCTGATGGTACCCGGAACGGAGATCCATCTTTGTGAAGAAGCGGGCACCTTTGAGTTCATCCAATAATTCCTCGACCACGGGAATCGGAAATTTATCCTTAATGGTCTTGTCATTTAAGGCGCGATAATCAACGCAAAAACGCCACGTTTTATCCTTCTTTTTAACCAATAACACCGGTGATGAGAAAGCTGATGTACTGACGCGAATGATGCCCTGGCGCAGCATCTCGGTACACTGCGCCTCCAATTCATCTTTCTGTAGTTGAGGATATCGGTATGGCCGAACGGCCACTGCATCCGTGCCCGTAAGGAGATGAATGCGATGGTCATATACTCGTGAGGGTGGTAGTCCTGCTGGTTGTTCAAACACCTCCTTATATTGTTGCAATAATGCCTCGAGGAGATCGGTTGTATCAGTAGCCCATGCTGACATAGTGGTGGGTCGATTGGTGGTGCCTTGTAAGGTAACTTGATGATCGCCGTGCCAAAATGTCATGGTCAGGTGCTGGAAATCCCAAGTAATGGGGCCCAAAGTCAGGAGCCATTGGATACCGAGCACGAGGTCCACACCTGGAATCGGCAAGGCGAAACAATCCAGGAGAAAATGAGTGGAGCCAATCTGTATGGGCACACGGCGACAAGCACCACTGCTCTGGAGACGTTCCCCATTGGCTACTGTGACTCGAAGCGAGTTAGAGGCTGGCTCTACAGCAAGGCCCTCGCGAGTCACAATTTCTTCGGCGATAAAATTATGGGTGGATCGAGTCGACTAAGGCCATCGGTTGTCGATTACCGTCGTCTTCGAAGTCTCATGGTGCGATGGGCCGATTCGGTGAGAGCCAACAGGAGATGGATAATGGGCGGCATCATCATCTTGGCGTCGGGATCCGCACCACCTCGGTCGGAGCGGTTGGTTGCAAACGCGTGGCGGGCGTACTTGTCATCACGGTTATAATAGAGGCCTTTGGTGCGCGCTCTTCCATCTCAGGCACGTGTTAGCTTGCGAATGAAACGACCCCCTTTGATACGGGCTCGCCTTCCTTGCTGGCCGCAGAAAAAGATGACGATCCTCTGAGCTAGTAGCGAAGTTAGCGCCGATCTGACGCCATCGCCTTCCGGCGTTGTCTTGATTAGCCGGGCGTGTCTCACCGAACTCCAGGAGTCGCTCGTGAGCACGAGCCAAACTCATGGCCATGGCCAGGGTCTGCGGGGCTGCCAAACCCACCGCGATGGCGATCTTCTCTTTTAATCCAGCCACGAACATATCAATTTTTTGATCGTGACGCAAATTGGCGCGTGGCAGTAAAGATTCAAATTCTTTCTGATATTGTGCCACCGTGCTGGTTTGTTGTAGTTGTTTGAGCTCCAACAAGTGATTTCGGCGGGTCGGAGGTCCGAAGCGTAAGTTGAGGCACTCCTTGAACTGCGTCCAGGTTGGTTCGCCCGACTCTTCTTCTGAAGAACATACCATCGCTTCGTTAGCCGCGCGGAGATGGTAAGCTGCCGTGCGAACCTTCTCCTGCTCCGGTGTGTACTGGCCTTTGAAAAATAGCTCGCAAGTGTTAAGCCAGTAGATGGGGTCATCTCCTCCTTCATAGATGGGAAATTCCCAACGGTGAGGTTTCGGAGGCCGTCCTTCCGAACATGCACCGCGCCAATGCGCCGCCGTCGATGATCTGGTGCCCCGAATCGCCACCGCCGGGGCAGCGGAAGTGGAAAGCCACCGGTTTCTTGACGAGCAAGCTGGTCTCCGCGTGGCGGTCGCGGCGTGGCGGGCTCTACCGTAGTTTTGTTGGCTGGATTTTTTTCCATCGTGTCGTCCCCGCCGGCCGCTGCGATGAAGTCATCAAATTTGGTAATGCGAGAATCATGCCGATCCAGTCGTGTATTCACCGTGGCTATGAGTCTTTGAGTGACTATCTTGCACCATTGATATGTCTTGAGTTTGTTGAGGACGCTCTGAAGCATTGCCTTGATCGTGTGGTCCTCAGGATGATCACCATCGCCGTTGGTCATGACGCCAGCAGCGAGTGTCTCTGATACCAAGTTGTTGCGTGCGCAGCTACGAAGGTTGTATTGGTGCGCAATACGCCGGGTCGGAAGCCTCGATCGACGCTTGGGCGGCGCCGTCGAGAACTAGTCGGCACGGCAGTACCGTGCGAGAGAAGAACAGAGAAAAGATGCAACAAAAGTATTCTGCTGCTTGATCTTTTATTGCGTTCTAGGCGGCTTAATATATAGCCGGTGCTGACCATAGCAATCCTGTTCGGATGCTAATACAATCCAACTACCATAGCAATCCTATTCGGATGCTAATACAATCCAACTTCTATTCGGACACTAAAACAAACCCAACTAAAACTCTGCAATTTGGAAAGTAATACCAGCTAACTCATTAACCGACATCTTAACTGGTTCGGCTACGACGTGTGAAGTGGTGGCCGAACCTGACATACGTGCATAATAATATACTTAGCCTTTTACATAGAAATTTTGAAACTGAAATTAATACAGTCATTTCTGTTTTGCAGAAGATCAATATCCCCCAGAAGAGTTTAGACAGAAAAGCACTCAACAATTTACGAGACCACTTATGCCGATTAGTCTGGTTAGAAGTTATATCGAGAGGATGGCAGGTTTAGAGATCCCGAAGCATCCTACTAGTCCATATGAAAACAATATTAATAATATATGTCAATTTGATATGTATCGAGGAAGTCCATGTACTTGATTGTCAAGCATGTTTGAGTTGTATATTGTGAACGACTATGATATATATGTGTTGTAATTAAAGCGTTTCTGTTCTGTGAATGTGATATATGCATCCTGTGTGGGATGGATCCAGTTAGTTGATTGTCGGAGAGAAGCAACGACGGGAGTTGGTCCATCTGTCCAAGTTCTGCCGGAATGGCTCCTGTTAGGTTGCAGGCTGATAGGTCTAGGTAACCTAACTGAGTGAGGTTGCTAAGCGCAGCAGGGATTGGGCCAACAAGGTCATTCACACCCAACGAAAGGAAATTGAGGTGAGCCAATTTGCCCAGCCATGCTGGCACAACACCCTCAAACAGAGTTCTCTCCCAGGAAAGACCTTGGATGTACTGACAAGCTGCGAGCCCAAGTGGAATCTGACCAGTGAAACTGTTTTCTCCGATGCTGATTATTTGTAGCTCCGGGAGACTAAAACTTTCGTTGCTAGGGATAGGACCAGTTAAGTTGTAGTTGCCAGTGAGGTAGATAGCATTTAGTGTAGACATGTTGAAGATGGCCGGTGGCACTGGGCCGGCGAGATGATTGGCTTGCAGGACTAGGTTTTGGAGCATTGGCAAGGAGCCAATGCAAGCTGGTATCGGCCCTGACAGGCTGTTGTTGCCAATGTTTAGATGAGTTAGCAAACGTGTATCATTAAATAGATTGTTCGGTATCGAGCCGGTGAGGTAATTCGTCATGAGAGTTATGTAGTGAAGATTGTGCAGCTTGTGCAGTTCTACCGGGATTGGACTAGATAGACGGTTAAACCTTAAGGCAAGTACTTGAAGCCTCGTCAGGTTTCCTATGGTAGCAGGGATGCTACCTGACAGGCCATTGAACCTAAGATCTAGGACTTTGAGGCGATGGAGTCTTCCTATATCATCTGGGATCAAACCTGTGAGGTTGGTTCTAGTGAGGTTGAGGATGGAGAGGAAAGAGAGGTTACCGAGGTGAGGAGCAAGCAAACCATGGAGGGGCACGTCCGGCAGCTCCACGGCGGTGATCCGTTGCCTGTGCCGCCTGCACGAGATGCCGACCCAGTGGCAGAAAGGCGTGCCGGTGGTCCAGTTGCCACTGAGGATGTCGAGAGGGTCAGACAGCTGGGCTTTGAAAGCCAGCAGCGCGGCGAGGTCAGCGTCGCCGCTATTGGTTTTGCTTGGACCTGGAGAAGCAGCAACCGCAGTGGACAAGGCAATCAGCTGCAGGATGGATGTGAATGGAAATCTAAGTGCCATGTCTGGGGGAGTGATGCATTGGCGAGAATGGAGCATTGCTCTCGGGGACAGCCTGAGGTTTTAACTCTCATGCAAGTTGTTTCCTTTGCCACCCACCGATGAATCAATCGGACGTTGGTTTGCTGGCCACGACAACGACTGGTTTCGATGGGGGACAGCCAGAGGTTTTAGCTTTCTATTGGCTAAACTGGTTTGGTGGCCGGGATAGCTACTGCTATGCTTTGCATGGTTCAACATCGTAGACATCGACTATGAATTGGTCTATTTGCGGTGAATAAGTGGATGACCCACTAGCGCAATACTGCAACAATGAACGAACAACTGAACAAGTTCCATGTTTGATGATGCAAATGTTATCAATACGAGCTTGGATATACACTAGTAAATTGGAAAATCAAGTCGATCAGCACAAAAACTACATTCAACGGATTGTAGCATGCACCACATGCCTGTGCAAATCAAAGTTGGGAGGTGATGGAAAAAAAAACACATGTTGGGATCGGATTAAAATAATGATTGAAGTTTTGGGTGGCAGGCAGGCATGCACTTCCTTTTTGTAAAGTTAATCACAGTCGCGAATAACTTTGAGGCGACGTCCTTGGACTGAAATGAAGTGTGAAGTTAGGCCCTGTTTGGCAGAGCTCTGCTCCCAGTTTCTGCGGAGTGAATCTGTGGAGCTACAATCAAACAGCGGTTTTCGATAATCGCTCGGGGTGATTCCGTGAAGTGATTCTCGAAATGAACTAGGGCTGGGAGTTGAAAAAAGCTGCTTCTCTGATTCACTCCCAACAAAGAGTCAGTTTCTCCATAGAGTTTATCCTATGGATTCGTTAGAAAATCACTTTCAGCGACAAAATCACTTCTCTCGGAGAATCACTTCTAACAGAGAATCAAAATCAGAGAAAGCTCTACCAAACAGGCCCTTAATCACAGACTGAGGTTCTAGCTCTCTATTGGCCAAGTTGGTTTGGTGGCCAAGTTGGTTTCGGGGACAAGTTGGTTTTATGCGGCTCATTAAACGGAAACGGCCCACTAAATTGACTAATACGGCTGATTACACACTGTAAAGCATTAATGTCCTTCCGATCCATTAATGTTGTACATTTTGCCTGCCATATCTGTATAATCGGCCGACTAAGGGCATGTACAATGGAGAGTCAAGAGTGTCTCTTAGCATATTCTTCTAAGTAAAAAAGATAAGCATGTACAAAGGACATACACAAGAGCCAACATGCTATTTAATACTGCTCCTCTCTAATTCTGCCTAGGAGCTTGTGAAGAGTCGTCTCTTCACCAAGAGTCGACTCTAATATTTTTTGCACTTTTCCCCTACATCATCAACATGTCCACCTCATCACTAAGAGACGCCATATTAAATAGCTTTGTACATGCCCTAATCGCCGTATGGACCGTTTTTCAATGCACTGCTTCTGACCGATCACTCGGACCTTGATTTAGTGGCTTCATATGTGCCAGCTTCTGACATGTGCTTTCACATTGGAGACCTTGACTGTTGGTCAAATTTTTGTGGATCACTACGCAGCACCATAATGCAATACTGCAATAGTGAACGAACAAGTTCTGCTTTTGATGCTTTTATGTATCATCCTCTAATATAAGTTGTATAAATCTTGAAACAAACAAGGAGATAAATAGTCATCATCTATCATTTATTTATGCTTTAAAGTGCTGCACAGAAGCACCTCCCAAAAAACAATTCAACACATTGTAGCATGTAATCGCAAGAAAAAAAAAAACTAACCTAAACGGGCACAAAAAAGAATAAGATTTGGTGCCAGATATGTAGAGAATCTGAGAATGCCACTGCAGCTTCTAACAGAACAAAACCCAGCGATTCTATTAGCTGAACAGGATTCTACTGTGTGAAGTAGAGTATTCTTGCAATCGGACTTGCATCTTTTACCTACATTGTCCTTTAGTAAGTTTCTTTGGCTTTAAGACCAACAAGGTAGATCCACGCGCTCCGCCGCGTTGGGTGAATTTTGATAGAGTATCCATTTGGCAATAACAACATCGGCGCAAATTTCCGGAACAGTGAAGAGTTTTTTTTTTTTTTGCAAAAGGGTTCTGTTTGCACCAAAATTTGACAAGTGACAAGGCATAGTCAATTTGTTAGGCTAAGGATAAAAAAGATATTTTTTGCCGATATCGATCAAGAAAATAAAAGTTAAGCTAAAGATAGAATTATGACCGACATTGATTCATAGAAAGAAATTTTGTCCTAATAAAGGTCGATACAGATCTTGGTTGACAACGCATCGAAGAATGATGCGATCGGCCAATAAACTATAAAAGATGGTTAAAGACAAACAAAAAAGGACAACTCCAATCAATCAAACGACTCGCATCTACTTTTTATGTACTTTCTTGTTAACTAGGAGTAGCTCTGTAATTTAGAATCTCTCCTGTAATTCGATTTTGATCAATAAAGTTGCACGTCGCCGATTATTGATCATCCTCGATTACGTCAAGTTTGATTTTCTCTGATCTTGTTGTGCATTGCTTTTTACGAAAAAATCTACCTTTTACCATATAACCAAATTGAATTATGCATTTAGATTTATCGTTACCTTTGATTTAATCAGCCTTTGGTAGCTGTTTAGATCTTTGTCGATCAACGCAGTTGGTCGATTTTGAGCATATATTTTCTATCTTGGCGATTGCAGGATCAAATCGGTTAGCACAACACGACCAATCTGAACCCGGTGTTCTCATGTGTTTGAGCCGACAAATCCGTCGTCACATTTTTCGGCGCCAACAGGCTCGGTCCGAACCCTTGCGCGAATTTGCGAACCCACAAGGTCATTTTTGCAAAACAGGCCTGGCCGGGCTGGTCTCAATTTTCTGGAAATGGGAGGGTATGTTTGTGAAATGGCTCGGTCCGAACCTAGCTGCGAATCTTCAGAACCATGAGATTGTTTTCGCAAAATAGCTAGTGGGAGGATCTCTTCGTAATTTCGGATTTCTAAGAGCGTTTCCCTGAACTCGCTGAGGTGGCGCTCTGAATGGCCTCCATTTCCTTTACCTTTAAAGAGAGTAAGTATAGTTATAGTTATAGCCAACAGGAAAGAATATTGAAATACATCAATATGCCCAAGTTTGAATTTGTTCGGGGAAATGACGAAGAAGGCCGCCCACAAGGACAAGGCTACTCCCATCGCAAGGACCTGGACGAAGTCTGTGCCTCGACGACGACGGCCGCTGCTCCGCAATGAGAGAGACAACTTTGAGGTGACCTCTCCCTGCAGTTACCGTGCGATCTAAAAGAAATTAACTGTCCGGTAGACGATCATGGCTACAGCCTACACTATCACGGTAAAACATTCTAGCCGGTGTGTGTATATGTTGCAGGCTTGCAACGTAGGAATTTTGCATAAACCTCCTTGCATGTTTCTTTTTTCATCACAGCAATTTTGTCGCAATTATATTATTTCCATATAGAAATCTTACAAAGACTCCCTTCGTAAGAACGCAGCCACATCCTAAGGCGGGCATATTTGAGGAAATAGTAATTGCCTAGCGAGCAATCCCCAATGTAAGGTGGCATTATATGATACTGCCAACAGATTGATAAATTTCACATCAAAGGAAATTAGATTATACAATATTACAAGCATAATTAAGGGTACATTTGGATCTATATGACCTTAATTAATTACCCATAACTTGGGCCTCACTGACTTGTAATTTTGCTAGTTTAAGTTCGTCCACCATCCTAACCATGGTTGGTCTCTCGTCCACGTCTTCTTTGAGACAACTCTGCTGATTTTGACCATACTGGGCTGATTTTGACAAGGCTGGTCTCTTAATGGGCCTGGCCCATCTATGTCTTGCTTCAGGAGTGTTTGCAGGTGGTTTATTTTTTAAAAAAATGGATGAAAACTCTGCTTAAATTCGACTGGAAATAGTCCCATGCATGCATTTTACATAGCGTTAATAGTAAAAGGCAATGGCTCACCAATTAAAAATTTTATAGAGAGCAATATCATCATCCAGTCCACTGAATATGCACATCATGCATTCAGATGCACACACATGTACTTGTTGTTCACCATATTATTACAGAAGATATAAAGTTGCAATTAAGAGGTAGGATTGATGTTGGTCGAAATCATTAATTTGGATATGATCTTTCTCAACAGAAGAAAGAAAGAAAGAACATGAATCATTTGGATATGAGCACGTCCATGCTGCTGGTGATGCTTTGTCGATGGCAGCAGCAGATGGGGTAGTACTGGCCTGGCTTGCAATACGTTCGAGGATTGTTGAACCCCTGCTTCTGGTAGTATTCGGGGCACGTCGTCTCGTCGCACGGCACAATTGCGTGGCAAATGCAAATGCGTATGCAGTAGATCGTGTTAACTTAATTAGTACAAGCGTATGTGTATATGTATACATAAATTAAATCAACTGAAAATTTATTCTGTGGATGTAAATACTATTATTACCTTGTGCTTGGCAGGATGCATGGGGAAAGCATAGCCAGGACGACAAGTGCCGCCAGGAACATAATGCAGCTGCAGGTATCCTTTGCCATGATCGAGAAGTTGAGATCAGGCTAGCTAGCTAGGGTTCTCAATTGATCTGTTGTGTTACTAACTCTTATGATTGGACGATATGTATATGCTTCTTTAGAACTTGTTATTTATATATAGAGAGGTAGGAGCTAGCTAGCATCGGCAAACACATCTTGGAGATCGAGTATATCCTCCCCCATTTAATTAATTTGTATTATCTAATGCATCCGTATATATAATGTCTTCTTAATTTACTTGATACAATGTCCCGGCTGGTTGAATTAAAACTAGATGGTCATCTTGTTTTCAATGATACTACTTTAAACCAGGCCGTATCTTTGGATGTCATTGATATCGTCGTGAGAAGATGGATGTCATTAATTGGCTGTTAATTAAATGTATTGGGCCTGAGCTTGGGCAGGCTTACAACTGGGTTTGGACAAAGGGGCCGTGGGCCTTTATGTGGCACCAAGGCCACAGACTAGTCGTTCCTCCTACGCATAGAGAAAAATCGGAGAGCAAACAACCTATGAGGCGTAGGGAGGCATTTGCAGGGGGAAACACATGGATTATTCCATCATATCCTCTCGGATCGCGGCAGCCTAGGCTGCGTCGGTTGTATCTGGACGGTGCCTATGCCGTGACCGCGACGACGACGGTGACTGCTCTAACATGAGAGAGACGATCACCGCTGCATATTACACTGTCACCATAAAACATTCTAGCCGGTTTGTGCATATGTTGCAGACTTGCAATGTAGGGATTTTACACAAACCTACATGGTTTCTTTTTTATCATAGGAATTTTGTAGCAACAATATTATTTCCATACAAATCTTACAAAACTCTCAGTACAAAAGAGGCCGCATGCTATAGCGGGCATATTTAAGGAAACAAAAGTTTAGCGAGAAATCCCCAATGTAAGGTGGCATTATATGATGCTGCCAATAGATTGTAAATCTCACAGCGAAGGAAATTAAATTATACAATATACTACAAGCATAATTAAGAGTACTTTTGGATCTTAGGCTAGAGATTTTGTAGACTAGCATTGCCAGGCTATTTATATAGGAACGGTAAATCACAAGATACTAACTAATTATGGCCTTAATTAATTACCCATAACTTCGGCCTCGCTGACTCTTAATTTTGCTAGCTTAAGTTCGTCCACCACCTGTGCCATGGTTGGTCTCTCATCCCGGTCTTCTTTGAGACATTGGACCGCGATTCCACCAATGCTGTCAAGGCATTCCATGTAGTGAGGCTGAGTAGAAGACGAAATATCTTTGTCGTACATCTCCCTTCCTGTACCCTCCTTGTAAGACTTGACAAAGTTTATTGGAAGGCTGTTGCTCCCATCGTACTTGGGCCTCTTCCGTGTAATGAGCTCAAGAATCACAACTCCAAAGCTGTAGACATCGCTCTTCTCCGTGAAATAGCCTGTGTTCATGTACACGGGGTCTATGTAATTCAAATCCCCTGTCACAGACCAGGTTGCATACCTGGCTACTGACACATGCTTTGACGTCCCAAAATCGGAGACCTTTGGCATGAAGTTGTCACCAAGGAGAATGTTGCCGGACTTGACATCACCATGAATGATGTTGCTGTCTGAATGCATGTAGGAGAGAGCTTCGGCAGATCCAATAGCGATATCCAAGCGAGCCTGTATTGAGAGAGTACGATTTTCTGCTCCATGAAGCACACTGCAGAGGCTTCCATTGGAGATGAACTCAAAAACCAACATTGGGACATCTGTCTCCAGGCAACATCCGATGAGGCGGACCAAATTTGTGTGTCTGATCCGGAATTGGATGGTGATCTCGTTCACGAAATCATCTGGACGCCGCTCCTCACCTTGTGCAATGGAGCGTTTAACTGCGACTTGTTGGTTGTTGTCCGTGATTCCTCTGTAGACCTTGCCAAAGGCACCATTTCCAATGCTTTTGCTGTAGTTCGTTGTGACCTTGTCTAGCTGCTCTTTTGTGAAGATGTTGATGTTCATGCTCTTCAGTATTTCACCGCCGTTTTTGTCAAAAAAACCTCTCTGCTTTTGTATCTTACGCTGCCTGAGGATGAACCATAATAGGACTACCAAAGCAACGATGGCGCAAAATGTTACTGCAAAACGCAGATAGCATAGATCGATAACAGCATTCATTGCATTTGCATGCATGTTATCTTGATTGTGTTAAGTCAACTAAAGACCAAAAATATTGATGCAAAAAAGAAAAACTAAGGACAATAAATATATAACTTTACTATGAATACAAGATAGGCAGCTACTTTGTCCATTCCAGAATAGATGTCATTCTAGATTTTTGTACTTCCATTAAGTCATATTTACAAAAGATTGCATTATTCCTCTTTATTATATCTTTAGATGATGTGTTTTACTTTAGTCCATGATAGTAAATGACATTGAAAATAGGTAAAGAGGAGGGTATAGGAGAAAAAATAGTAAAAACTCACATCAAAATTGTAGAATGACATGTATTTAAAAACAAAATTTGAAAGCTATATGTATTTGGAATGGATCAATGGAGTAGTATATATTATGTGGATGCTCACCTATTATCGTAGCTGCAGGCGAGAGAAGTATGAGCCGACAGCTGTCCCCTCTTCGTCCAAAATTGCATTTGCACTTGTAACCACCCTTCGTATCACGACATGTGCTACCACCTGGACAAGGATATAGCTTTTCGTATGTGGTAGGATTTGATTTCCGGAGCTCACACTCGTTAATATCTATATATTGAAAACTCGAATGGTCAGTCTAACAAAACAACAGCTATTTTCTAGCAAATGCGATAATTTGAAATACAGGTAATTCTGTGGACAAACTAACTGGTGCATCCACCGATGACATAGGGATTGCCCTCGTATCCGTGGGAGCAGTTGCACAGGTAACCCGACCCTTGTGTGGCGTTGATACAGTCACTGTGGGCGCTGACACAAGCGGAAGCCACTGGTGGCAGAGGGCACGTCCCATTATTGATGGCCCAGTCAAGCACCAGTGGAACACCTCTCTCACCAACCCGTCTGTTATAGGCCATGTCACCTGTACCGTTGAGATCTTTCTGGCTAAAATTGTACCTACAATATATAAGTTCACGGTTAATCCCTCCTATAGGAAAAAATCTTGGTAAACTTCTCTACTTGTCAAGGTCAAAAGTAATTTTTTATTACAAATGCAACACTATATCCTCTTGCAAGAAGATAACGCAAGCATAAGATTATTATCGATGGAAAATCTAGTCTTATTATTTTCATGTCAGTAATCTTAACATTAAAGAAAGTATTATTAATTGGTCAAATTAGATACAAAATTTGCCTATTTATATATATACGTACATATTTTTTTCAGATGGGAGAAACAAAGAGCGACAGATCGAACTCCATATTTATTATCTACTAGCTATATGTCCATGCGTTGTAACGAAAATCAATTTGCGATAAAAAAAATTATTTACAAAGAGCACTAACAGTGGCAAGGGTGGGTAATTAAAGAGCAGTGGCAAAGGTGGGTAATTTTGATGAAGTGGCACGGGTAAAGGTGGGTAATTAAAGAACAGTGGCAAAGGTGAGTAATTTTGATGAAGTGACGTAGGAAGAAACTCTCACTTTATATAGTAGAGATTTTGATATTAAAAAAATGACAGTTGCATTCTTCGCTACGTCTATGCAGCTTCATACATGCTGCTTCATGCATACAAAGTATTCCTAGCCCTAAGATCTACGTCTACTCAGTCAATGTTCTGCCATGCAGCATCCACAACAAATTCTAATTGTTTTTTTTTTGTACCCAATGGTCTAGATATATTCAAACTATACCTTCTTGCCAGTATTAAATGCAATAAATCTTTCATCTATCCTTAACTTTACCCTCGGAAAAAAAATCCTTAACAGTGATTTTTCTTCCACAAAAATAAATTAGATTAAAAATATCCATATGGCTGCAACTCGATTGTGTAGACGATATACACGTACTCAATTAAAGAAATAGATCATTTTGAATGGCAGATTAACTTGGGAGTGTACGTACGTACCAGCCTTTCTCGGCCACGAAAGCGTAACTGCAAGGGTTCCACCTCCACCCGGGGTTTTCGTTGTGACCCCAGTATACCTCTATGGTGCTAAGGTTGCCCGGGATGGACGGCGTCTGGCAGCAACCGAGCCCCGTGCACGGCTCACGGTCATGGGCGGCGTCATCCAAGCTCACGCACGTCGTGACGCAGCCGGTAAAGTAGCTCCCGTCGTTCCTGCCCTGGAGGAACGCCAGGGTGTAACACCCGATGGCCGTGAACTCGTTCCTCCTCTGCGAGATCAGGAAAGGCCAGATCAGGTTAAATTGCCAGTTTGCTTCGCGTTCGGTGGTGTTGGACGAATTGAAGCACTTGTGCGACACGGGAGTGTGGACGCGCATCTGGCCAAACAACAACGAGATGTCCATGATCTCGATGTTCCCTGTGTATGGTTTCGGACGGTCAAAGCTATCGTTACAAGTAACGGTGAAGCCATGCAAACCCTGCCAGGCACAGCGGTTCCCGATGCCGAATGGGTAGGGAATGTCTACGTCGCCGCACTTCTTAGGGCAGTCCGGCGGTTGAGTCGGCATCGGTGACGGCGCGATGTCGGAGACAGTCGACACCGGCTGGGAAAGTACTAGGACAGGAGCAAGGAGAAACCACAGCACTAACAGGGGCATGGCTAGCACTAGGTCGAATTTCATGGTGGTAAAAAAAAATTAAGAGCTTGATAACTTGCTAAGCATCTGATCAGGCGCCTGAGCGTCTGTAAGCCCGGCTGCTTTATCGCCATGGGTATATATAGGCGAGCGCGCCCATCTCATTCTCTTCTCGTCGGGATACTTTCCCGCGCCCGTTGTACGTACATATCTAACAGCAAACTTAATTATCTCATGGGGTCTTTTCTTACTAAAGACACAGTAAAGTACCTCGTCACAAAAAAAAAACCTTGCTATAGATTTAATTATCTATTTATTATATATTAAAAGTCAATGACGAGTGTTTTACAGCCTCTAAAAAAGATAAGTAGTCTAGAAATTCTCAGAATAAAAAAAAAGAAAAACATCGATCCGACCCTTAGCTCAATGGACTCTAATTATGATCACTAATCATTAACCCATACACGCACATACTACGTATTTTAAGATTTTAAGTTACATATTTCTTATATTAAATAATATGGGCTATATAAAACATCAAGGATACGGATGAGCGCGTAGCTCATTTGGCTGGTGCGCTCACCGAGAGGCCAGCCAGCCCGCGTTCGAGCGTTGCTCAGCGCGGGCGCGCGTAGGGGTGAGTGCGTGCACGTGAGTGCGTGTGTGGCTGCGTGTGTCCGTGTGGAGTGCGCTTGATGCAGCGTCTCCTTCGAAAGAATAATATGTCTAATACTTCAGCACCACTTCACCACCGTGAGAGCACCTAACACTGAAATACCAACCCCTTGGTTCCTCGCAAGACTTCATTTGTGTTCTTTGTTATTGATCTGACTAATTCAAAAGACATTGATGTTAGAAAAGTTGCTGACTTCGTGTGCTACACTGTGGGAATACATTGATGTTAGAGGCATTTCTCACTTGTTTTAAATTACAGTTTCAGCAAACTTTGAGGAGTGTAACGTGGTCGTTTGCAGGTTTGGAATGGGTCGGCGAGCTCACCCAAAGGCGTATTTCGCGAAGTCGGGCTCGCCAACCTCGGCAGTGCAGTGCAGAAGTCGAGGTGTGGGCGAGCAACCGGGGCAGAGGGCAGCTTCACCGGCTTTATGAAAATGCAGGAGGGCAGCTGAAGCAGGATGGGCAAGGCTGCAGCATGGGCGAGCGACAGAGCTCGCGAAGCTGGGCCGGCCGCAGCCGCGTGGCAACGGCGTGACTCTGCCGCGGCAGAGCTCGGGCAGCAGTAGGGAGAAAGGGAAGGAGAGAGGGAAGGGAGGAGGGACCGGTGGGGCCATGGCTGGCGTGGGGGCCACTGCCAGTGTCTGCTCACGGGTATTCGGCCGAACAGGTGGTCGCAACACTGTGCTTCGCAAAATGTGACAGAAAAGTTGGGCAGCTCCAAAAATGGTGTTAGGTGATTTAAAAATTTTTGCAACAATTTTTTGCAGGTAGACCATATACTCTATTTTACATTTTCTTTGGTTTCATTCCATTCTCTATTGTAGATTTCAAATAAAAATTCTTGAAACCATACTGTATTCAAAAGTTTTTTAATTTTAGGGCACTTAAATTTAGTGAAATTTTTTGGTAAATTTATATTTATTTATCTAAATAATTTTATTATTTTATAAAATTATTATATAGATTGGGTTACTTGAAGTTTTGTGTGTCTCTTTTGAATGTATTATTTTAGGTGAAAAAGGGTATTAAAGCAAATAAATGAAATCCAAAAATAGAATAGTAATTATATTCAAAAGAAAATCCAGATAGGCACTAAAAGCATGTTCAACCACTTTATTTCATTTTCTAGATTTTAGGATGTTACATAGTTATAATAGTTTTGTTGTGTGCACAACTTAATTCCGGAGTACTTTATGTGCTCACCGTTGCATTAATCAACATTCAGTTGAAGAATTAATCAACATTCAGTTCAAGAATTGGAGGAATATACACTTGCTTTGGAGGAGAAGTTTTACGAGGATGTGGGAGTCTAGGAGTCGAACTTTATCAAATGATTGTGGTATGTTAATGGGATTCACCGAAGTTTTCTGTTCCACTGCTATCTATTTACTTTGATTTAGAGCTATTGAGGCCTATTAGGTGTAAGGTTGACCTTAAAGTCTTTTAACATTCGTTTATTCAATAAATATAATCTTTTATTATATTTCTACTATGTATGATTGTGATATTACATCTAAACTAAAAAATCCATCCAAAGTACGATACAAAAATATGCAAATTAGTAATAAATTGAAGGATGATTAGAAATTTTAGTTGTATGTGAATTAGAATGTTAAATTCCAAAAATATTAAAATTTATAATATAATCTATTACCTATACTAATTATAATCTATGATGAATGTTTTACATTAATAGAAAAAGAAAAAGATTTAGCACCCATCTAATAGACCCAGGTTATAGCGGCTCAAGTACAATTCAAATTAACAGACCCAACTGACTTTATATAAGAAGCTAGCCCATGTGCATGTATGAGTTACTGACTAGTTATTATATACTAATATATTTCAGGACTCGGGAGAGATGAGCCAAGAAAACAGGGAAGTCTGTCGTAAACACAAGTTCCTTGGTCGTAGAAAAAGAAAAGTTGCTGACTTCGTGTCGTGTGCTACACTGTGGGAATACATATTGATGTTAGAGGCAGTCTCAAAGAAATGGCCGAAAGGTCGTCAATGCTAGTCCGGGTGACCTAGTGGCAATAAACTAGTACTAATATATTACGCCATAACAGTGAAGTTGCAAGACTAATCAACGGATACTGTCACTCATTCGTTTAGGTGATACACTTCCAAAGTCTTCCTCAAATAAATATTTTTATACGAATTATAGCCTAAACTAATTAAAAATTCCACCCAAAGTATGATAAAAAATATGCAAATTAGGAATAAATTAAAGAATGATTAGAAATTTGACTTGTATGTGAATTAGAATGCTAAATTCCAAAAATATCAAAATTCATAATATAATCTATTACCTACACGAATTATAATCTGTGAGAAACTTTTTACATTAATAGAGAAAACAAAAAGATTTAGCATCTGTCTAATAGACTCTGGTTATAGTGGCTATCAAGTAAAATCTAAACTAACAGATCCAACTGATTCTATCTAAGAAGCTAGCATATGAGGATACATATAGGTTACCTACAAGTTATTATATACTAATATATTTCAGGACTTGGGAGAGATGAGGTCAAGAAAAAGGAAGTCTGTCGTAAACACAAGTTCCTTCGTCGTAAGTAAAAAAAAAAAAAGTTGCTGACTTCGTGTGCTACACTGTGAGAATACATTGATGTTAGAGGCAGTCTCAAAGAAATGGCCGAAACGTCGTCAATGCTAGTCCCGGTGACCTAGTGGCAATAAACTTATACATTATGCACATAACAGTGAAGTTGCAAGACTAATCAACGAATACTGTCACTCATTCGTTTAGGTGATACACTTCCAAAGTCGTCCAAAGTCTCCGTGAAAGTCGGAACTTTTTAGCTGACGTACATTGAGTGCGAAGTGGAAACCGGAGACTCATCGGTAGTTCATGGTTATCCGAGTTGAATGAGACTCAAGACGAAGCATCCTTGTATTGGCTAAATTAAGAAGTTATCCGACTGATGAGTCGCACAAATGACAAGTATGCTAACTGCTAAGTACTTACATAGTTAGGGTCGGTGAGTTGGAGACAAGAAAAGAAAACATGTCGTTCATACAACTAACAGACTTACCTACGCAAATGTGCATCTATATATTATGATATAATTATCTTTGATATACAACTCTATTTTCAATTATTGAAATATAATTGTATTTATTATATAACTCTATTTATATATAATTAACTTGCACCGTTATTATTTGCCCCACCGAATAAGTGATGGAGATCCTTCTTTGATATATAACTCTACTTCTAATGAATGAAATACAATTGTATTTGTTATATATAATTAATCTGCACCGCTATAATCTGACCCTACAAAATAAGTAACGGAGATTCTTATCTTTTCTCCTGATTAATGTGAGAATTTCTAAAATTTAAGATTATTGTGGGATTTCTTACTCTTAAAACGAAGAAGATGCTTTAAATATCATTGGTTGTTTTTATATATATAGATATATAGATCTGCATACTAGGATGGGGTTGTTTGAACTAATCATTGTCATCTTGTAAATCTCCGACCATATCTCGATGACATATAATTCGTTCAGAACAAAAAAGATATTGTATTTTCTTACTCATTTTCTTTTGCAACGATAGGCCCTATAAAAATGCAAACATCAATTTGCATGATGTCGTGTGACAGGGAAATGTTTACATTTATAATCCCTATGCGTTGTTTTCTATTCAGCGTCTCCTTCAAAAGAATAATATATCTAGTACTTAACCACCGTGAGAGCACCCAACGCTGACGTGTGGATGCAAATTCAAATTATCAGATTCAATTGACTTTATCTCATAAGCTAGACTGTGTGGATGCACAAGTTACTGACTAGTTATTATAATAATAATACTAGAATTAATTGGATATTTGCCACCTTTCGACGTGAAAATTCGACGTCATGTACAAAAAATGCCACTCCGGTGGCATGATTTGTACATGACGTCGAAGTTTGAAATTGAAGAGTGGCAAATATCCAAATCTCCCTATATACTAATATATTTCAGGACTCGGGAGAGATGAGCCAAGAAAACAGGGAAGTCTGTCGTAAACACAAGTTCCTTCGTCGTAGAAAAAGAAAAGTTGCTGACTTCGTGTGCTACACTGTGGGAATACATTGATGTTAGAGGCAGTCTGTAAGAAATGGCCGAAATGTCGTCAATGCTAGTCCGGGTGACCTAGTGGCAATAAACTAGTGAAGTTGCAAGACTAATCAACGGATACTGTCACTCATTCGATTAGGTGATACACTTCCAAAGTCTTCCTCAAAGTCGTCCAAAGTCTTCGTGAAAGTCGGAACTTTTTAGCTGATGTACATTGAGTGCGAAGTGGAAATAAACCCAGCCAAACCGGAGGCTCATCGGTAGTTCCTGGTTCCATGGTTATCCGAGTTGAAAACTTCTTTGTAATTTCTTAGCAGTTTCCAACTAGTGTTGCATATATTAAGTTGCTAAGACTCAAGACGAAGCATCCTTGTATTGGCTAAATTAAGAAGTCATCTGACCGAGTACGAGTCGCACAAATGACAAGTATGCTAAATACTTACATAGTTCGGGTCAGTGAGTTGGAGACAAGAAAAGAAAACATGTCGTTCATACAACTAACAGACTTGCCCGCGTAACTACGTGCCTATATATTATGATACAATTATCCTTGATATACAACTCTATTTTTAATTATTGAAATATAATTGTATTTATTATATAACTCTATTTATATATAATTAACTTGCACCGTTATAATCTGCCCCACTAGAATAAGTGGTGGAAATCCTTTCTTTGATATACAATTCTACTTCTAATGATTGAAATACAATTGTATTTGTTATATATGATTAATCTGCACCGTTATAATCTAGCCCCACCAAAATATGTAGTGGAAATTCTCATTTTTTTTCTCCCAATTAATATGAGAATTTCTAAAATTTAGGATTATTGTGGGATTTCTTGCCCTTAAATTTTTTTTTCGAAAGAGCAGCAAGAGGATTGCTGCAAATTATATTAGAAAGGGAAGGGGAACACGTGGGCTGTTTTTTCTGGGGAAAAACAGAGCCCGAAAAAACCTCACAACCAACCCCCCACTCACACCACTAACATCAGCACTAGAACCCACTCACACCACAAACGGAAACCAGCCCCACACTAAGATCAAAGGCCCTCGCACTAAGCTAATCCGTAGCGTTTGATGACGAAGCAAAGTCTTGATTTAGAACAGCGTCCCTGATCGCTGTAGCCACTTGTTCTGGATTTCTAACTCTTCCTTGAAAAATTCGTTGATTTCTTTCAATCCAAAGGTTCCACCAGAAGTAAATGATCAGGCCATCCACCTCCCGGCGGTTTTGACTTTCGTATTGGGTTCTTAGTCTACGCCACCAATTGTATAGTGAACCGTTGCGATTCAGATTCCGCCACCTCTCCAAATTACCCCATCGAAGTAGGATGGTCCAGACTTGAGTAGCGAAAGGACAGTCTTTACAGAGATGATTTGTAGTTTCCGGTGACACATTGCAAAGACTGCAAATTGTATTACATGGCCATCCCCTTTTGAGCATGTTATCTGCCGTTAAAATCTTGTTGTGAAGTAATGTCCAGGCGAAAAAACGGCATTTAGGTTCGATTTTTGCCTTCCAAATCGGGGAGATCTTTATCTTGCCCTTAAAATGAAGAAGATGCTTTGAATATCATCAGTTGTTTTTCTATATATAGATATATAGATATGCATACTAGCAGGATGGGGTTGTTTGAACTAACCATTGTCATCTTGTAAATCTCCAACCATATCTCGATGATATATATAATTTGTTCAGAACAAAAAAGATATTGTATTTTCTTTTGCAACGACAGGCCTTATAAAAATGTGAAACATCAATTTGCATGATGTCGTGTGACAGGGAAATGATTACGATCTATAATCCCTATGCGTTGTTTTCCATCCAGAGTCTCCTTCAAAAGAATGACATATCTAGTCTTCACCACCGTGAGATCACCCAAGACTGAATATATTCACCGCTTGGTTCCTCGCGAGACTTCATTTGTGCTCTTTGTAAAATGCAAAACATCAATTTGTATGATGTCGTGTGACAGGGAAATGACTACAATTTATCATCCCTATGCGTTGTTTTCCGTCAAGGCATCCAGCGCAAGGTTCAAAATCCTTGCGAGATTTAAGTGAAATTTCGGATTTCAACTTCCAAGTTTATAATCCCAATAGAATAAACAAATCTAAACTTCAAATTACTAAAGTTTTTTTTAATCTCGGCGAGATTTCATCAAATCTCAGATATTTTGACCGGAATTGCTACAAAACCAATGATTTTAGGATTATATTTGATCCTGAGTGTAGCCCGGTTGGTAGAGCATTAGATTGGCTGATGTGAAGAGATCTCCGGTTCGAGGCTGGGGATCGATCAACCCACGCCGTTTCGGCTTTACCAGAACTCGACCGACGACGTAGACCAACTGGCCCGTCTGAATATAACGCCATGTAAGAAGATGTAAATTATTTCTAGCCTCGGTGGAGCATTTCACAGCAGTTCAAAAGTAATGAAATTTCGGTCAATCATGGGCGAGATCCCGGTCCTTTTGAGTTTAAAAAATTCTGGATTAAAATTTTTTTCTTTTGGATTTCGTTCAAAATAATGAGATTTTGTCAAAATTTCAAATTTCGAAAGGTGACGACATATGAACCAAAAACGAAATTTAAAACCTTGATCCAGAGTCTCCTTCAGAAGAATAATATATCTAACACTTCACCGTGAGAGCACCTAACACTGAATATATATACCCACCCCTTGGTTCCTCGAGAGACTTCATTGCGTCATAACGTTGCTCAAGCAAGAAAGCAATCGTCGTCTCCGATGTCATCCCAAAATGCAGCAGCACTGTAGCACACCTGATTGCTGCTTGGCTCCATCAACTGTGCACGATGCAATTAGTACAACCCAACCCAATTCGTACACACAGATTAAATCATATATTGATAGAGAAATGCAGGGTAAAAATAAAAGGGGATAATTTATTGCTTTTGGTTCAATTCAACATCGATCTAAAAGTAATAAACGCAATTGAATTTTTACACTTCTTGTTTTAAAATTCGAATTTTTACGCTGTGCTTTCGTTATTATTTTTTCTCTCTGACGAGTTATCAAACTGGGCTGATTTTGACCAGGATGGTCTCTTAATGGGCCGGGCCCATCAATATCTTGTTTCAACAGAGTTTGCAGTTGGTTTATGATTTTATTTAAAAAAAAACTCTGCTTAAATTCGACTAGAAAAATTTGTCACGTATTTGTTTTCTTTTAAAGGTTAGTTGCCGAATATTCTTAAGAGCTGAGCTGAGGTGAGCTTCACTCTCATAGTCCCATATGCATGCATTTTACATAGCGTTAATAGTAGAAGGCAAAGACTCACCAATTAAAAATCTTGTAGAGAGCAATATCATCATCCAGTCTACTGAATCTGCATGCATCATACATTCAGATGCACACACATGTACTCGTTGTTCACCATTATTATAATAGAAGATATAAAGATGAAATTAAGAGGTAGGATCGATGTCGGTCGAAATCATTAACTTGGATATGATCTTTCTCGACAAAACAAAGAAAGAAAGAAGATGAATCATTTGGATATGAGCACGTCCTTGCTGCTGGTGATGCTTTGTCGACGGCAGCAGCAGATGGGGTAGTACTAGCCCGGCTTGCAGTACGTTCGAGGATTGTTGAAATGCATATGCAGTAGATCGTGTTAACTTAATTAGTACATGCGTATGTATATATGTATACAGAAATTAAATCAACTGAAAATTTATTCTATGGGTGTAAATATTATTATTACCTTGTGCTTGGCAGGATGGGAAAAGCATAGCCAGGACGACAAGAGCCGCCAGGAAAATAACCCTGCAGGTATCCTTTGCCATGATCGAGAAGTTGAGATCAGGCTAGCTAGCCAGGGTTCTCAATTGATCTCTTGTGTTTCTAACTCTTATTCTTATGATTGGACGATGTGTATATGCTCATTTAGACCTTTATACATAGAGAGGCAGAAGGTAGGAGCTAGCATCTGCAAACATCTTGGAGATCAAGTTTATTCTCCCCCATTTAATTATATTGTATTACCTAATGCATCCATATATATATCTTAATTTGCTTGATACATTGTCCCGGCTGGTACTGTGAATTAAAACTAGATGATAATCTTGTTTTCGATGATACTACTTTAAACCAGATCGTATCTTTGGATGTCATTTATATCGTTGTGAGAGGATGGATGTCATTAATTGGCTGCTAATAAATGTATTGGGCCTGAGGTTGGGCTGGCTTGCACTGGGCTTGGACAAAGGGCTGTGGGCCTTTATGTAGCACCAAGCCACCAAGGCCACAGATTAGTCGTTCCCAAAATAACCATCACAAGAGTATCCAGTGCCACTCACCAGTCATCACTCTGCCACGCATATAGAAAAATTGGAGCAAACAAGCTTACTAACTAAAGACAGAGCAAACAAGCTGAGGTTATGTTTATTGGAGCTGGAGGGACGAATACTTGGAGCCGACGAGGACAGCGTAGGGAGGCATTTGCAGGGGGCAAATATGGACGGAGCCTCTGCCACGACCGCGACGACGACGACGGTGGCTGCTCCACCACGAGAGAGACGATCATCGCTACATGTAACACTGACACCATAGAACATTCTAGCCGGTTTATGCATATGTTGCAGACTTACAATGTAGGAATTTTACACAAACCTCCATGCATGGTTTCTTTTTTTCATCACACGAATTTTGTAGCAACAGTATTATTTCCATACAAATCTTACAAAACTCTCTCAGTACAAACGAGCCACACGCTATAGCGGGCATATTTGAGGAAACAACAGTCTAGCGGGAAATCCCCGATGTAAGGTGGCATTATATGATACTGCCAACAATTTGATAGATCTCACAGCGAAGGAAATTAATTATACAATACTATGGCATAACTAAGAGTACGTTTGGATCTTAGGCTAGAGATTTTCTAGACTAGCTTTGCCAGGCTATTTACAGGGACCAGTAAATCACAAGATACTAACTAATTATGGCCTTAATTAATTACCCATAACTTCGGCCTCACTGACTCTTAATTTTGCTAGCTTAAGTTTGTCGACCACCTGTGCCATGGTTGGTCTCTCATCCCGGTCTTCTTTAAGACATTGGACTGCGATTCCACCAATCCTGTCAAGACATTCCATGTGGTGAGGCTGAGCACAAGACAAAATCTCTTTGTCGTACATCTCCCTTCTTGTACCCTCCTCCTTGTAAGACTTGACAAAGTTTATTGGAAGGCTGTTGCTTCCATCATACTTGGGCTTCTTACGTGTGATGAGCTCAAGAATCACAACTCCAAAGCTATAGACATCGCTCTTCTCTGTGAAATGGCCTGTCTTGATGTACACAGGGTCTATGTAATTCAAATCCCCCGTCACAGACCAGTTGGCATACCTAGTTACTGACACCTGCTTGGATGTCCCAAAGTCAGAGACCTTTGGCACGAAGTTGTCACCAAGGAGAATGTTGCCGGACTTGACATCCCCATGAATGATGTTGTGTCCACCGTCTGAGTGCATGTAGGAGAGAGCTTCGGCAGATCCAATAGCAATATCCAAGCGAGCCTGTAGTGAGAGACTGCGCTTTTCGGCTCCATGAAGCACACGACAGAGGCTTCCATTGGAGATGAGCTCGAAGACCAACATGGGGACATCTGTCTCTAGGCAGCATCCGACTAGGCGGACCAGATTCGTGTGGCTAATCCGAAATTGGATGGTGATCTCATTCACGAAATCATCTGTGCGCCGCTCCTCGCCTTTTGCACTGGAGCGTTTAACTGCTACTCGTTGGTTATCTTCCATGGTTCCCTCATAGACCACGCCAAAGGCACCACTGCCAATGCTGGTGCTGTAGTTCGTTGTGATCCTATCTAGCTGCTCTTTTGTGAAGATGTTGATGTTCATGCTCTTCAATATTTGGCCACCGTTTTTGTTGAAAAAACCTCTCTGCTTTCGTCTCCTACGCTCCCTGCAGATGAACCATAATAGGACTACCAAAACAACGACGACGCAGAATGTTGCTGCGAAACACAGATAGCGTAGATTGATATTAATCATGATGACATTCAGTGCATTTGCATGCATGTTATCTTGATTGTGTTAATTCAACCAGAGACCATAAGTACTGAAGCAAAAAAGAAAAAAAACTAAGGACCATAATATATAACTTTACTATGAGTACAAGCTAGGCAGCTACTTCCTCCATTTCTGAACAGATGTCATTCTAGATTTTTTACTTTCACTAAGGCATACCACTTTATTATATCTTTGGATGATTCGTCTTACTCTATTCCATGATAGTAAATAACATTAGAAATAGCTAAAGGGAGACGTATAGAAGGAAAAATGGTAAAAAGTTACATCGAAATTGTAGAATGAAATATATTTTGGAGCAAGATTTGAAATCTAGAATGATATGTATTTCGAGCCTACTCACCTACTATCGCAACTATAGATGCTGGAATTATGGGCCGACAGCTCTCCCCTGTTAGTCCAAAATTGCATTCGCACTCGTAACCACCCTCAGTATCACGGCATGTGCTACCACTTTGACAAGGATATTGCTCTTCGTACTTCTTAGGATCTGATTTCCGGAGCTCACACTCGTTAATATCTGTATATTGAAAACTCAAATGGTTAGTCTCACAAAACAACAACTGTTTTCTAGTGGATACGATAATTTGAAATATTTTCTAGTGGATGCGATAATTTGAAATACAGGTAACTCTACGGCCAAACTAACTGGTGCATCCATCGGTGACATAGGGATTGCCCTCGTATCCGTGGGAGCAGTTGCAGAGGTAACCCGACCCTTGTGTGGCGTTGACACAATTGCTGTGGGCGCTGACACAAGCGGAAGCGATTGGCGGCGGGGGGCATGTCCCATTATTGATGGCCCAATCAAGCACCAGCGGAACACTTCTGTTACCAACCCGTTTGTCGTAGGCCATGTCAGCTATACCATTGAGATCTTTTCGGCTAAAATTGTACCTAAAATATATAAGTTCACGGTTAATCCCTCCTGTAGAAAAAAAAATCTTGATAAACTTCTCTACTTGTCATGGTCAAAAGTACTTTTTTTTTACCACAAATGCAACACGTACTATACCCTCTCGCAAGAGAATAACACACGCATAAGATTATTATCAATGGAAAATATAGTCGTATTATTTTCATATCAGTAACCTTAACGTTAAAGAAAGTATTATTAATTGGTCAAATTAGATACAAAATCTGTCTACTTATTTATATACATACATATATTTTCCAGATGGGAGAAACGGAGCGCGACAGATCGAACTCCATACTTAATTATGATCTATATTGATATTACAAAAAGGCAGTTGCATTCTTTGCTAGTCTATGCAGTCTCCACACAAAGTATTCCCAGCCCTAAGATCCACTTGAAATAAGCTAATATTGATTAAGAATTGATCTTTTGTAACCCAGTGGTCTAGATTCAACCTATATCTTGCCAGTATTAAATGCAATAAATCCTTCATCGATCCTTAACCCTCGGAAAAAAAATCCTTATCAGTAATTTTTCTTCCATATAAATAAATTAGATTAAAAATATCCATATGGCATATATATTTTTGCTTCAACTCGATTGTGTAGATGATGTACTGAATTAAAGAAATAGATCATTTTGAATGGCATATTAACTTGGGAGTGTACGTACGTACCAGCTTTTCTCGGCGACGAAGGCGTAGCTGCAGGGGCTCCACTTCCACGCGGGGTTGTCTTTGTAACCCGTCCAGTTGACCTCTATGATGCTAAGGTTGTCCGGGATGGACGCCGTCTGGCAGCAACCGAGCCCCGCGCACGGGTCACCGTCATGGGCGGCGTCATCCAACCTCAAGCACGTCGTGACACAGCCGGATAAGTAGCTCCTGTCGTTCATGCCCTGGAGGAACGCCAGGGTGTTGCACCCGATGGCCGTGAACTCGTTGCTCCTCTGCGAGATCAGGAACGGCGAGACCTTATATTTCCAGGCTATATATTCCCAGGTAGTTCCGAGGGTGGTGTTCGACGAATCGAAGCACTTGTACGACACGTAAGTGTAGACACGCATCTGGCCAGACAACAACGAGATGTCGATGATCTCGACGTTCCCTGTGTATGGTCTCGGAGGGTTAAAGCTATGGTCGCAAGTGACGTTGAACTCATTCCGACCCGACCAGGCACAGCGGTTGCCGATGCCGAATGGGTAGGGAATGTCTACGTCGCCGCACTTCTTAGGGCAGTCCGGCGGTTGAGTCGGCATCGGTGACGGCGCCGCGTCGGAGACGGTCGGCACCGGCTGGGAAAGTACTAGGGCAGGAGCAAAGAGAAACCACAACACCAACAGTGGCATGGCTAGCACTAGCTCGTATTTCATCATGTCGGTAATTAAAGAAAGAAACTATTAAGAGCTAGCAGTAAATTAACTTGCTAATCCGAGCGTGTGTAAGCCCCGGCTGCCCTCGCATGGGTATTTATAGGCGCCCGTACGTCAGGTTTGCCCGGTGTATGGCGGTCTTTCTCGATGTTCCCTGTGTGTGGTTTTGTGTCCCGTCTTGCTGCACTAGCGACCAACGCGTGCTGAGATATATTCACCTGAGAAGGCTAGCTGAGATGCAGAGAAGTGTTGCTGCACGCTAACGAAACACGTGCCCCTGCACCTGGGCGATGCCATTCAACATCATGTGGAAAGTGTTTGTCATATGTGCTTCAAACTGAACCAAGCCAGAAGAGAAAACACAACAAGCAAAACGTCTCCGAAACAAAGCTGGTAAAATTGCAAGAAAAAATAATAACTAATGAAATCATAAATTTGCGAGGACATAACATTATCATTAGTATTTTTGAGACACGACGCCGGTAAGACATAGTCCCTCCACCCTTCAAATTTAAGGAAGAAACGAGACTCCAACTTTGTTGAGTAGATTAAAATTTCACAACTTTGTGTGCGTACTATCACACATCAGTAGAGTTCACCACTAAGTTCTCTTAGTCTGACGACACTACAGTATCACACTCAGTATTACATATTACTCAGTCTTTTGTAATTCAATGGTCTAGATTCAAACTATATCTTGCCTGTATTAAATGCAACAAATCCTTCGTCAATCCTTAACTCTACCCTCGGAGAAAAATCCGACTGCTATGGATGGCCGGGATGGGATATGCGTTTGGCAGCAACTGTGCCCCGCGCATGGCTCACCGTCAGGGGCGGCGTCATCCAAGCTCACGTGTGTCGTGACGCAGCCGCTTAAGTAGCTCCAATCATTCCTGCCCTAGAGGAATGCCGGGTGTTGCACCTGATGGCTGTGATCTCGTTTCACCCCGTGTGATATAGATTTGCTAGATGAAGTGGACCAGGGCCTAGTAAATTTTTCTCCTTGGTGCACGGGTAGTTTTCACGGATTGCATGTATATATGGAGGGGGTTTTATAGTCAGTTTCAATTTTTAAAGAGTTAGCGAGCTCTCAAACAACTTAATTTTCAAATGGTTTTTTATAATGTAGAAGCTATATATAAATAGCTGAAAGCTAGGTTAAATCTGCTTTTGCAGTTTATTATTGAAGGAACTTAGTTATTTATCAAACGGTCTTTTATAAAAAAAAACTACAACTAATTTTCAACACATAAAACCAAAAAGGCGGTTTTTCAAAAAAGTTATAAACCCCCCAAATAAGCCTTTTGCCTCACGTAAAATCTTATGTCTCATTTTTGTAAGTGTGTTTGTATCAAAAATCTTAACAGGAGACGAATTGACGACGACGACGACTCCTGAAGTTGGTCTTTAGCATGCCAACAAAACGAAAATTAAGAATCGCTGTTCCCTGTCTATTCAAAATCACAGTTACGAAGTGAGAAAAAAATGAACAAGAAACGGTTTCTGTTTGTCGTTTACGTTACAAGAAGATACCTGACAGTTTCACAGTCAAGCGTTGTACCTGTACAAGAAGCTAGAGATCACAACATGCTGTGTACCTCGGCTCGAACCTCATCGATGCTTAGTACGCCACCTAAATGCACATCCTTCTTTTTTTTTCTTTTTTTCGATAGGTTAACTGGTCTCCGGCGGCAAGCCAATTTACATAACAATTAACCCCAACTTCTTATTTCTAATTAAATACAAATATATATATCCATCTAACGTAATTACACATAGTTCATTTAATGTATGCATATGCATACCTACGGTCCACTCACCGTCCTTGTATAACTCGCTCGCCCGTACGACCCGAAGGGTGTTACACTATGTTGTCCGTCTGTGTAAATCTCTTTGCGTTCCGTTTGGTTGCACTCGTGACCCTCGCATACTGCGCCTAGGCTACACGCTTCGTGTGCGAATTCTCACTCACTTGCAGTGTACGTCGCACATGCCTACACTGCGTTTTCATACCTGTGTTGTATCTCCGGTTACAAATAAAAAAACAAACAACCTTGATTTTCCATAAATAAATTGTTCTAACAGAAAAATTGTTTGAACTTTCATAAATTAATCAAACATATGTATATCATAAATAGAAGTAGAAGATAGATAAATTTATCGTTGTTGCCTTGTTGGTACGTGCGTCTTGACTCTGCAAATCAAGAATCATTGGGCATCCATGAACATACCGACCGGATGTCCAGGGCAGCAAGGCATCGTAAATACCACCACGAGGCATCGTCGCCCACGTAGGCAGACACGACTAGGATTGCAATCATATCCGATTATTCAGGGGCGACCCAAGTAGGGACAAGCCCGGGCAGGCGCCCGGGCTCTTCTGCCAAGAAAAGATGAGGTATGTATATATGTTCATGCGACACAACAGCTCGGAGCACTGGAAAATTGTTAGGCACAATTAATTTTAGTGTATTAATGATAAGTCCGCCCAGACTCTTAAAAAATCCTGGGTCCGCCACTGCGATTATTTGTGTATCTACGGTGTAAAAACAATGCGAGAGAGGTAGATATATTTCTTTTTATTACCACGAACATATTTATAGAGGTCACGGTTGGCTCCTTTGATATCTATTTTTTTACCTCATATAGTGATCGTTGAATTTAAATATCTATGTGTTTTTTGTATATATATGTTATTTTAATTCTTATTCTTATGTACATTTGAAATTTTAAATCATTGATAATTATTCTTCAATCCACATAATGTAACTGATTCCTATAATTTTATCGAAAAGATTGTATTAGTACATAACTCATTATCCTCTAGTGCTATTTGGTTGGAAGAAATGTTGATGGTGGTACATAAACAGGTACTCCCTCCGTCCCAAAATATAGGGCGTATTAGAATTCAAAAAAGTCTTTTGAAGTAAATTTTGACTATTAATTTCTGTTATAATATATTATGAATTGTTATGAAACCAACAATAATTGAAAGATAAGTGAAATATGAATCAATTGATACATCTTTTGTAAATTAAATATGCACATAATTTGACTAATTCTTGATCAAAATTTATGTAATTTGACTTTTCTATATTCTAATATGCCCTATGTTTTGGGACAGAGAGAGTATATCCGTAGATATGGAGTACCACCAGATGACAAATGGCATGGTCCGACAGCCTGAACTGTTGGCAACTATTTGTTCAATAGACCGATCGAGCTGTGTCTCATCAAATAATTGCCCTATGGGTATGGATAAGGATGAGGAAATTTTGGTGCCTCGGAAGGCCCGTCGATGACCTGCTGTGCTAAAGTCAAGTCGCTCGAAAGGGAAGGAAGTGAGGTCACCGCAGATGGCATCCCGTTTGGCGTCTATTTGTGCATTAATGGTGATGCATCTCTGTCACGTTCTAAAGGCCGATTGAGCAGTACATGTCGTGTCCCGTCAGATAATTGCCCTCGAGTTGAGTCGCCGATTTAGGATGCGTGTAAGTTTTTGTTTTTTCAATAAAACTAGTAAGTTGGCTCATACACGTGCAAGATCTCAAAAACAGATTTAAATAATTTTTAAAAAAAAGAGAAGGCAACAGCTCTACCAAATACATTAAAGAAAAGAGATAGAGCAAATGAGTTCACAGAGGTTAAGGTCGAAGAAGCGAAAATATCACAAAGTAAACAAACTTTAAGGCGGGAATGGAATGCACATCCAGACTAGAGCTAGGACAACTTGAAACCAGGACTTCCCGGTGCTACACGCTGCGTCGCACTAGGACAACCTGGTGCTACACATCGCGTTGCTCTAGATCACCGCAAAAGCCGCTCGTCGGCTGTGGACGTCTTGGGCAATGGCAATGGCCACTTGGCGCACCGTGCGATAGGAATTATTGAAGATCCTATTGTTCCTCTCTTTCCATATGTTCCACAGGCTATATGCGACTCCCCCATCAAAATCCCTTCGTTTGTTCTGTGGCATTAATAGCCGCGTGTTTGTCCACCATGTCGAGTTACCTTGCTGCACCGTCGGACGCTGCGGATCGATGTGGTCTATCTGCAAAAACCGAAGGACCGTCTCCAAGACCTGTCTTCCAAACGAGCACAACAGCAACAGATGAGCCGGTGTTTCAGGTTCGAAGCCACATAGAATGCATGTGGTAGCATGCGGGCACCCCCTGGATGCAAGCCTGTCAGCGGTGAGAATCCTGTCCTGAATGAAAGCAAAGAACTTGCATTTTCCTTCCGCGAAGGCTCGCCAAATCATCCTATGTCTATGATCCAAAGTGGATCTGACGAACTGAGCCGTGTAAGCTGAACCTGCGGAGTACTCCCCTGTTGACAACCATTTCCAGTTGATGGTGTCTCGACATGAGGTGAAGTCAGACCGCCTAACGTGCGCCATAGCAGAATGAATTCCTAGAGCTGCGTTTCGTTTGTGATTCGACGTAGGGGTCAGATCCAATCGCCATGCATTAACCAATCCTTCACTGTGCCTGTCCTTTTCCTAATTAATCTGTAACACGATAGAGTCAGGTCCACGGGTGATTTGCCCTTTAGCCATTTGGACTCTCAGAAGTTAGCTGTTTCGTCGTCCCCTATTACTATGTTGGTACCTGCATTGAACAAACCGTGGTCTGCGGCGTCGCAAGGTAACGTCGAGCTTGCCCAAGGTTTTTGTCCCCCCCTCCAAGCAAACCAGAGCCAACAGATCTAGAGCGCTCGGCCAAATTTATCAATGTCTTTTGCACCCAACCCCCCGAGTCTCTTCAGTCAACAAACCTTTTTCCAATTGACTAAACAATATCCCCCATTGCATTCCTGGTCACCTTTCCACAGGAAATTGCGACGAAGCCTGTCCAATCTCTTTATGACCCATCTGCTGAGAGAGAAAACTATTAGGTGGTAGACCACAAGAGACGTGAGGACTGAGTTTATTAAAATCAATCGGGCTGCCCTGGACAACAACTTCCCTTTCCATCCTGCTAGACGACCTCGCACCTTGTCAATGAGAGGCTGAAGATCTGACCTTTTGAGCTCTGTTGGTCGGAGAGGTAGACCTAGATATGTGCAAGGGAATGAATTTACCGTTGTCGGGAAATCCTGTAGGATTGTTGACATGTTGAGCGCATCACACCGATGGGGTAGACCTCGCTCTTTTGAAGATTTGTATGAAGACATGTGGCTCCTCCGAAGAATAGAAGAATCTCTGAATTACTTTGAGCTTTTCTCGCTGTCAGGCGCACAAAGACTGCGACATCATCCGCATAAAGAGACACTCTTGTTGAGGCCTAACCGGTCAGGATTGAAGAGATGATGGACGTGTTTGTCGCCATGGAAACTAATTGCTGTAGGGGATCCATAGCTAAAATGAAAAGCATGGGGGATAAAGGGTCTCCCTGCCGCAGCCCTTTCCTATGCTGAATCGAGGTACCTGGGATGCCATTTAGGAGAACCCTTGAGGAGGAGGATGCTAGAATCATGGAGATTCACTCTCTCCAACGCGGCCCGAAACCGAGGTGGTATAAGAGGTCCAGTAGAAACTCCCAACTGACTGAGTCAAAAACCTTTGCTATGTCCAATTTGAGAAACAGCAACGGGATTCTTTTCCTGTGCAGCTCTGTGGCTAGATTTTTTGCGAAGAGAAAATTATCCTGAATGCATCTTTTCTTGATGAACGCACTTTGGTTGTGGGGGACCGGGTGCTGAAGGTGAGGTGCTAGCCTGGTTGCAAGCAACTTGGAGAAAATCTTCCCCGTGCTATGGATGAGGCTGATCAGTCTGAAATGTGCTATCTGCGTTGCATCCTGTCTCTTTGGTAGTAGCACAATGTTTGCGGAATTGAGAAGCCTTAGATGGCGGCTGTTAAGACCATGCAATTGATGAAGCACCTACATGAGGTCCGCCTTGACAATGTCCCAGCATTTCCTGTAGAATAGACCTGTAAAGCCGTCGGGACCTGGAGCTTTTTTCAATTGGCATGGAGAAGACCACGTCTGTCACCTCGTCGATGTGGAACGGATCATCTAGGGCGCGCAGGTCCTGGCGGTGAAGACCTAGAGATTCTCAGTTGAAGCGATGACAACGATGCTTCTTGGTACCTAGCTGCTGGAAGAAATGCTTCCTGAGTTCTTCCTGTTTGTCAAAGAAGTTCTGAACCAAGCCCTGTCAGTTGAGATAGCCTGTATGTGATTCTTCCTCCTACGAGCATTCACCTTGATATGGAAGAACTTCGTATTGGCATCCCCTTCCTTAATGTGCATCATCCTGGATCGCCTTTGCCGGCGTACTCTCTGTTGGGGTACCCTCTCTGCGCAGACGAAGCATGCGACGTGGCGGCTCGGGCGATCGGGCGGCGAAACGCCCGCCGCCAGAGCAGTCCACGTGGCGCCCGGCGAAAGCAAGTGGCGAGACGCCTCGCTGCCGGCGCCCGATCCACGTGGCGGCGAGCGACGGCCGGCGAAAGCACGGCCGGCCGCGAGCGAGTCCATGGCGCTGGCGAGCGGTGGCGAAGACGCCGCTTTCGCTTCGGCGCCCGATCGGGCGGCTCGGGCGACCGGGCGGCGAAGCAGCACGCCACCCGGCAGGCGAGTCCACGTGGCGCCCGACGAAGCGGGGCGAGGCGCCTGCCGCGCCCGGTCCACGTGGCGGCTTTGGCGACGCGGCGAGCACGCCCGCCGGCCGAGCAGTCCACGTGGCGCCCGGCGGCGGTGGCGAGATGCCTGCCGCCACCAACAAGTTCACGAGGCGGTGCCATCACGGCAGCGCCACATCAAGTTTATGCGCGGGATCTTTACCCGTTTTGGAGTCGCCAACCGCATCATCACCGACAATGGAACTCAGTTCACCAGCGCGGCTTTCTTGGAGTTCTGCGAAGAAATGGGCACCAAGGTCTGTTTTGCCTCGGTGGCCCATCCCATGAGTAATGGGCAGGCAGAGCGTGCCAACACGCTGAGTCTTGAAGGGCCTCAAGACAAGGGCGTTCGATCGACTCCTGGCGGGCGCGATGGGTTGAAGAACTCCGGCGTCTTGTGGTCGCCAGACCACACCTAGCAGACCACCGCGAGACGCCCTTCTTCCCGGTATCTGGGCGGAAGTGTTCTCCCTCCGTGTCGCTCGGCTCTCCGCACCTCGGTGTTCAACGAAGACCAAGAAGACCGCCGACGAGAGGATGTCAATCTTCGGAGGAGGTGCGTGACCGAGCCGCCCTCGCGTCGCCCGGTACTAACAGAGCCTCAAAGGTACCACGCCTTGGTCTCTGAGAGAACATCGGCGATGGGCGACTGGTCTTCTGCAGATCGAGACGCATGCTTGGGTTGCATAAACCGTCTCCCGGTGGGAGGGCCCTTCAAGGTGGTCTCGATATCTCGACCCGGCGGTCCGGTTAGCCGAGGATGGCGAAGAGCTGGCGAATTCCTACAACATAGGGTTGTTGCGGAAGTTCTATCCCTGAAAGAATTGTAAGTGCCCCGTAGTTCGCCCTGGCCGGCCATGAGGTAAGTCTCTCCCCTGGCTGGTCGATGGCTGCAGGCGTTTAGTAAAGATGTTGCCTAAAGGGCTTTTGCTTTACCATGATTGTCCCTTTTTATACCTTGAATGGCAGTTTTATGCATGAATGTCCCTGGCCCTATGCTTTGCTAACTCCTTGTGACCCCTGATGACACTCGGTGTCTGTGTTTGGCAAGCACGAGCAACTGGGGGGTAAGCTAGGTGCGGTGCTCAAATGCGGCTCACATGCCTCGGGTTGGCTCCCTGAAGCACCGCTGGTTGTCGCCGCGAGCACCGTCGGCCTAGCGCCCCTCCTGGAAGCTCGCTGCCTTGGCATACAACACCGTAGTTTGTTTTCCTGAAGGGTCACGAGGACTTAGAAGCCAAATAAGATGGACCAGGGCATTCCATGCTGGGACTTATGATGTTAGGGCCTATATTGCATAGGCCCTTCCGCGCGTCTACTTATCCCTCTGGTAGCTGTCCGTACCCACAGGATGTACGCAGGTGTGCTGGACGGTTCTTGCAGAAGGTTCCAGCACCCCGGCTGGTCGCCTACATGCTTGAAGGTGGTCGCCCGGATGCTCGAAGAGTGGTCGCCCGGCGCCTAGGACTGGTCGCCCACATGCTTGGGGGCTGGTCGCCCACAGGCTTGGGGGCTGGTCGCCCGGCAGCGCGTAAACAAGATAAGTGCTTCATGCCGCATTTATCGTTCATTTCCTTGAGCGTATACCCCGAGATGAACCAAATTATGTGCGATTGTCATGGATCTTAGAAGCCAACGGCTCCTTAGTGATAAAAGGAAAAATGCTAAGTGTCAGCGTCCGTGACGGCGAAGTAGTGCAAGTTAGGCACGATGCTTTAACACGGCCGCACACCTCCTAAGTTGGCTCCTGAACCGCCGGTTGTCACCGTTGAGTCTTCTTTGGTCTAAAGGCATTTCGGTAGCTTGTTGCTTCTTGCGTTATACTTGTGGCATGGTTCCGGAGATCATTAGGATCTAAGCTCCGAAGGAATCTAAACCACCAGCAATCTCACGTAAAACTCTCTGACCAGTATCTGCCCCTGTAACTTGCCTGGCTAAGAATCATTTTCGCCTGAGTTCTGTTAACTTGAATGGTTTGTACTTGTGTTCGTACCTAGCTGCGTGTGACCTAAAAAGGGATTCCGGAGCGCTGCCCTAAAATGGGAAGGTTGTTTGGCATTCTGGCCAAGTCCAAACCTGGTCGCCTGACAGCTTTAGCATACAAGATCAATCAAGCAAAACGAACGAACGCACAGGTAAAATAAGTAAGACATCCCTTGAGCTAAAACGTTGTCCAAATGTTTTGCATAACAGGAGAACAGATCACAACCAAAAGAAAATCAATCAAAAAGAGCAACAAGGCTGCCCGGCCCTTCACTCGTTGTCGCCAAGGTCAAGCCCGTCATCGTCGTCGCCCTCCACGGCCAACGGAGTGGAGACGTCCATGACCGGCTGCTCCACTTGCAGTAGCCCGGCCACGTGTTTGGCGGCTGCGTGTACCCGCGCCTCTGCCTGCGCAGCGTCTCCCTCAATGCCGACCGTCACCACCGCCATGGGATCGAAGGCGGCGTCGCGACTGGCGCAGCAGGCCAGCGTGTAGGTCACAGTCATGATCGCGACCTCCCATCCCTCTCTGGCGGAGCAAACAGCGAGGCCGGGCAATCGAGTGCCTCCGCGTCTGGTTGGTCGCGTGGGCCGCAGGCGGAGTCCTCGGCCAGCGCGTTCAGCGCCACCCTCAAAGGCTCCAGGCACCTTTTCGTGCGCTGGAACGCTTTCTTGAGCATGACGGACGATGCGCGCAGCAGAAGGACTCGGCTCCGAGGTCTTCGCGTCGTCTCGGCCCTCTCCGCCGCGCTGCGCATGGTGGCGCGCCGGTTCTCTCCTGCACCAATGCCGCCTCTGCCATGTCCGCTCTCACCCGCTCCCGCGACAGCTCGCCGCTCACCGACATCAATCTGCTGGTCATGTCGGCCCGTCCCCGGCACCGCGAAGAAGAGGCGCCAGCGCGCGCTGATATTGCCAAGCTCGGAGAAGAGCTCGACGTGGCGTGTGGCGGGGGCGGTGGCGGTGCGAGGGGCAAGAGGTCCGGAAGCGCTGGTGCTGGGGACATCCTCTTCGGCCCTTTCTGCAGCGGCGGCCGGAGGTACTTGGGCGGAAGCTTCCGCCGTCTCAGTGGGTGCCGGGGGCGTCTGCGCCCTTGGCGCGTCTGAAACCACCTTGGCGGCGCCTTAGCTAAGACCGGCCATTGGGAGCGTGAGGCCACCTGTTGGCGGTGGCCGACTCCGTGGGTCGGAGGTGTTGGCGCCATGATCGTTGGGCGGCGCGCCGAGGAGGAGGCATCGATAAAAGGCTCGGTGCGTGCTGCCGCAGAGGCGGCGGCACCGGAGGTGAAGTCATGGTTGGGGTGGCCTGCGCCGCCGCCCCTTGCAAGGATGCCGTCGCGTCAGTGCTAGCGGCGGTGGTAGTTTGGCCCGCGACGCGGGCCCTCTTGGGATCCGGGCCCGTGGCGGCGGGGCAATGGTCATTTGCCCGTGGTCGATCACCGGCGGGCCGTGTCACGATCATCGGCCGGTCATGGGGTGGCGCCACGGCAGGTCCCGTGGAGTCCATCGGCGGGAGTAGCCTGACGACCCGCAGGTGCTCCGCGTGCTCCAGATCAGCAAGCGGTCGAGCCAATGCCGGAAAGGCTGCGCCGCTTGGGATCGGCTGCATCAGCGCGCCCAGCCACCTGCCAATCACAGGCTCCTCCAAGTTTCCTGCACCTAGCAAAGAACAAAGAATGATTGTCGATTGGTAGGGCGCTGCAGAAAAGAAACATATGCACCAGAAAAAGCTAGAGGAAAGCGAAGACTTACGTCCTGGCCACGTGCGCGTCGCGTCGTCGTCGCCTGTGTATTGCCATGCAAGGCGGACGCGCCGACGAAGAGGGCTGATCCTCCGAGACAAGAAGTCCCGGGTCACCAGCCCGCCAGATAATCCGGCTTCCCGCAAGCTGTTAACGCGGGCCGCCATTGCAAGGAGCTCCGCCGTCTCTTCGACCGGCGAGTTCCAATTTCCGGAGGCCTCCGCCGCTCCGGCGGGTATCCCCAAGGCGTCGACTCCGCTGTCATCATTGATGTACAGCTAGTCGCTGCGCCATGCCTTCCAGTTGGATCTGGGTTGGAAGGCAATGTAGCGGGAGGCCATCCCGTCCCGAAGATGGAAATAGCAGCTCCCCACTACTTCGTTGTCGTGGGAGGGGCGGCAGATGAAGAAGTGGCGAAAAAGAGGGAGATTCGGCATCACCCCATGAACATTTCACAGAGGTGCGCGAAGATGGAGAGGGAGACAATGGAGTTGGGGGTGAGGTGAAGGTGATGGATCCCATAGAAATGGAGGACGGTGAGGAAGAAGTCAGAAAATGATGGGAGCAGGCCCGCCATCATCGCCCAAGTGTGGAGGACGATCTCGTCAGAAAGACACTGCGGTGTGGCGATCCCCGCTCGGAAGCGGAAAGTACCCTCCGGCGCGAGGAGGGCCATCCTATTCACTGTGGCGGAGTCCGCGGTGGAAGCGGGGATGGGAGACGCCATGGAAGCAAGGAAGGTGAAAAGCTTCGAGTAATGGAGATGAAGAAGTGAAAGTAGAAGGGCGCAAGAAAGCAGAAGGCGTGAACCGCTTGGTACAGATGTATCTATATATGCAGCGCCTGCACCGACGGTTCACGAAGGGACAAGATCGTCGGCTGCTTTGGTCCCAAGACAAATTGGCAGATGCGGGAGGGAACCGAGGCAGTCGTATCCTCATGAGTGGTGGCCCCGCCCAAGAACGCACCCATCATTTAATGAAGGTTCTAAAAGAGGCTTTGGCGTGTTCTGTAGGCGGGCCGGCTATCACAACAGATTTACGCTGGGTACCCTCTCGCCGCATGAAAGCATGCGACGGCGACAGATGGCGACGGGCGGCAAGCACGCTCGCCGCCAGAGCAGTCCACATGGCACCGGCGAGCAGTGGGCAAAGACGCTGCGCTCGTGCCTAGTCCATGTGGCGGCTCGGTGACCGGCGGCGAACACGCCCGCGGCCAGAGCGAGTCCACGTGGCGGCGGCGAGCAGGTGGGCGAAGACGCTGCCGCCGGCGCCGAGCCCACGTGGCGGTTCGCGCACGGGCAGCGAAGCACGGCCCGCCGCCAGAGCAGTCCACATGGCGCCCGGCGAAAGTGGCGAGACGCCGCCGCCGGGCGCCGCCCATCCGCGTTCGGCGACGGGCGGCGAAGCACGGCTGCCGCCAAGGGCAGTCCACGTGGCGCCACGCGCAGTGGCGAGGACGCCGCCTTTCGCCGGCGCCGCTTCACGTGGCGGCTCGGGCGATCGTCTTGGCGGGCGAAGCACGCCCACGGCCGAGAGCAGTCCGTGGCGCCGGCGAAAGTGGGGCGAAGACACCCTACCGCCGGCGCTGTCCATATGGCGGCTCGGCGACCGGGCGGGCGAGCACGCCCGCCGGCCAGAGCAGTCCACGTGGCGCCCGGCAGGTGGGCGAGATGCCCCGCCGCCGCCGCAAGGCAAAGGTGGGAAGCGGTGGCCGCGCCGGCCACCCCGCTCTATCGTGACGATGTCGAGGTGTCTGTCGTGCTGCACCCGCTGATTACAAGGAATCCCATCAGAGGCCCATTCCTCGACGCCTATCACCTACCCGTCAAAGGGGTCCCATCCCAAGGACGGGCGAAGCCATCGTCGGCATTTAATGAGGCCGAGAACGGACAACACAGGAAGGGGTAATAAATGTATGGAGATCAGCATGATGACCCCCTTTTACCTACTCCCGTTAGCCTGGCCTATATAAGGGCATTCGGGTGCATGGGAGAGGGGGACAGAGGAAGAACCTAGAATTCAAGCAATAGAGTCTAAGGAAGAACTTGTAACCCCACAGCTCTGTACTTGCTTGAAACACTCCTCAAACAATCTAGCAGGAAGTAAGGCTATTACCCGAGGAAAAGGGGGCCTGAACCTGGGTAAAATCTCTGTGTCTCTTCAGTTCCTAGGCACCAAAGTTCACCGCGCGGGAGTCTCTAGGGTTTCCCCTTTCTAGGGTTAGCCGGCCGCGAAGACGCCCTCCTATCGAACAAAAACCCGGTCTGTAGATCACGGGCCTGTCAGGTGGAATACGCCGACAGCTGCCTTAGCCGATTCCGCTTGATCACCGTAAGGCCGAGCAGCCTGTAACAGACTTTGGCTCGAAACTCCCTTTCGGCCCTGGATAGAAGACGAGATTCCTCCGCCCTGTCTAGTTGGAAGATAATCTCACCGCCCATGTGGAACTGAAGGGTTATGTCCCCCAACGTAAGACGGCTCCATGCTCTGAGCGCTTTTGCAGTTCTCGCTAACTTAATATGCCACCTGCGCAAAGCATCGGACGCCCGAACAGGTTTGTCCCACGCTTGCTGCACTACATGGATTAAATTTGGCATTTTGGTTCAGAAGCTCTCAAACCTGAAGCCTCGGAATTTGGTGGGGTTGATATGACCATGAAGCAGGAGCGTACAATGATCGGAGATAAAATTTGGACATGGCTCGCAGTGACAATCGGGAAAATGCTGTCCCGATCCATCGGAGGCAAAGAAGCGGTCGATCCTTGTTTGCGTCGGGTTTTCCCTTCCATCTCCCGAAGCGAACCTACGTCCACTGAGCCTAATCTTCGTGAGCTCTGTATCATTCATCATGTTCAAAAGCCCCATCACCCTTCTATTGAGATTGGCATTATTTTTGTCGATGCTGATAGATCATATTAAAATAACTTAAATAACTTAGTAATACATATGTAATTTTGATATTTTAAAATAGATCGCTGTAGAACTCTATTTATAATATTTTGGTATTAGATATGGTATGAGATAATATACTCTATTTTTTAATATTTGTTACATCTGACCAAACTTTCATTCTTAAATACTTGTATAGTAAAATAGTAAACGTAACATAACATAATATTTTTTATTTATATTATTATCTCTTAATTTTATTATTTTAATGCTTGTCTCTTTCTTTCAGTATTTCTTTGAGTGTATATAATATTGCTTATACCGATATAATCGAGTAAACACTGTCAATATATCACCCTCTTAATCTCTTCATTCCATATAGGTCCACTAAATAAAGAGTTAAAATATTTTTTTGAGATTTTTACCGCATTCTCTATTTTCTTAATGACTATAAAAAACTTGACGTCAACACTTATTACATAATAGTTGACTAATGTGTGTGTATATACAGAGAAAGAGAGAGACACACACAAACAAATAAAATTCTTCTGAATCTCTTCATTTCGTGAATGTCCATCGGACGAAGTGTTAGAATGTTTTCCTTTTTTTAATCCTTAGTATATTCTATACTTTCTTAGCGATTTATATATAGTTTGTCACTTACTTTTATTACATAATAGTTAACCATTTAATTATGTATATATATGCACAAATCAAATTATTTATCTTATTTTTTAATTATCATATTTCTTGAATTTTGATTCTAAATAAAACCAAAATTTATATTTTTACATAGTATGGAATTAAAAAATACCTATTTTCCTTTTAATGGTAATATTTTTTATTTTTATTGTATTTAGCAAGGACTCTTTCTTTTAATCTAAGGTGTTATAACTCGAGTCCGCTATAGGGATGGCTATATGTATTTCTTTTAAAAAATAACATCTAATTGCTATTATAGGTCAACTTAGCTAAGGTCTACTAGATTAAGAGCTAGATGTTTTACTTTTTTATAATTTCTAGCATATTTCTCCTTTTTTGTAGCAACTCTCCACAAGCTTTTAATAGGTGTTAACACCGAATTTTTTTTTAAAAAATTATACATTTTTAATAATTTTACAAAAAAACTCCAAAAAATTACGAAAATAAACCTCTGTCGCCAAATGAATTTGTGACAGAAGCTCTATCGATGATAGAAGTTTGTCGTTCCGTTGCCAATTCATTTGACAACAGAGATGTATTTTTGTAAATATTGATGACAGAAGTCTATCGTTCTGTTGCCAATTCATTTGAAAATAGAGATGTATTTTTGTAAATATTTTTCAAGTATTATTTTTATAAAATTATTTTGAAAAATATGTTCTTTTAAAAAGTTCAGTTAGCACCTGCAAGTTCAGGGAATTTTTTATTTAACATTTATTTTAAATCTTTTTTCAAAAATAATCAACGGAAAAAAATTGCGAAAATGGGCCCCTGTCGCCCGGATATGGGGTGATCGCCCCATATTCGGGTAATAGGGATCTGGTTATAAAAAACACCATATAATTATTACCATACGTGTGTCAGCGTATCTCGTCGGACAGGACCCCGTCAACAGACAGGGTGTCTTCTCCTAGGATGGAGGTTAGGGTTCGGTAGAGGGCGTCTTCGCGGTCGGAAACTCTAATGACTCTCGCACGGGGGATTCAGGGGATCAACAGATCAAAGAACATAGTGATGTACCCAAGTTCAGGCCCCTATCTGGGTAATAGCCCTACGTTCTGCTAGATCTTCGTTGATGTATATTGAGCTGGTTACAATGCTCTTTGTTCTTCTCTTTTTTTGCTAAGCTTTCCCAATCTTGGGTTCGAATCGGCCCCTTTTCTCCATGCACCAGAGCTCCCTTATATAGACTGGGTTGGCTCGAGCAGGTAAGAAGGTGACATAATACTGATCTACGACTCATTAATTACAACTATCATCAGAGACCGTCCTCAAGCTTCATTTAATGTCGCTTGTATGGCTTTTACGTCCGCACTTTGGGATGCGATGTTCCGCGACGGATTAGGTGTGAGGCGTCAGAGGGATGGGCCATCGTCGTGTCGATAGTAGAACTCTTTGTAATCAATGGTCTCGACACAACAGGTCGCTCACACAAAGATGTCGTGGAAGGAGACTTCGAGGCGGCCTTCTTCTCATTCTTTCTACCGCCCACGTTGTTCGGTGAGTGGGGCCCGATCGCCACTACACCATGACACACCTTTGCCAACAATTAATAGTCGGGAAAAGTGGTCTATTGCCGTCAATTTATCTGTCGGCAAAGGTCCAACAATTTCCATCATGTAAGCTGTCGGGATTGGTCGCTTATGTCAACAAGTAATCTGTCGGCGTTCATGTTCTGACTGATAAACTGTCGGCATAAGTCTACCCACATATTAAGTGTCGGCCTTTCCATAATTATCTGTCGGCATTGATATACACCAAAAAAAAAAACTGGCGCGCGGTATGAAATTTTGCGCGGCGGTACTCGCCCCTCTACTCCGCCTTAACCCTAGTTCCCTGCTTGGCTCCCCTCCCCTAGCCGCCTCCCTCCCCAACTTCAGAACGCAGCCGCCTCTGGCTCCTTCCCAGTGCTCGGCCGCCCTCCCGGCTCCCTGCCGTGACCGACGGCGCGCCTCCCCGCTCCTCGCGCCTCCCCGGCGACTCCCCTGCCTGCTGCAGTCTCCAGCTCGGCATGCCCTCCTGGCTCCTCTTCCCCTGCGGCGACGCCGCCTGCCCTCCTCGGCCGGGCGACTCTGCTTCCTCCTTGCCGGCGCCGCTCCCCTGCGCCCTCCTCCAGTCAGCAGTAGCCCTTCTTCTCTGGTGCCCCTCCGCCAAGCCCTGTCGACGACGCCTGTCTGCTGGTGGCCTGGCCATGAGCCTGGCCGAGCCCCCCGACCCCCCCTGCTGGGCACCGCCTGAGTTCCCCCGCTGCCCACCCCATGGTCGACATCTCCTTCCTCTCCTCCTTTGTGGTAAGTGGAGGTGAAGTTCTAGTGTGGATGAATTGTTGTAGTCAAGGTGTTCGATGAAATGGCTGTGAGGCGATGCTGGTATTTTGGTATTCTAGGATTAGAGGGTAATGTTTAAATGTTTGCATAAACGCGTGATTATATGTTTTCTATTTAATTTGAGATTTGTTGGCTCTGGAGCTTCAAGTGACATGTAGATCTCCGTAATGCGAGTTGTTCATTAGTAGCACTTAGGTGATGTGATTTATCTTTGTCTATGTTGAGTAGGGCTAGAAGCGCTAAGTTTCTAATTGCATGTATGGTTTCTGAGTTCTTTTGTTGTTAAGCTTGTATAGTGTGGGATTTTGTCCTAGTGTATGATAATTACTGCTAAAAGAATGATAGTATTTGAAATCCTAGAATAGTGAATGATGTGTTACTATTGTTTTGTATGCTCATGTCTTGATTCCTCCAATGGTCATGTGAAATTAGAAATATGGTCACTATACCTTTGCTGGTAAATTTAGTTATAGAGGAGAGCAAGTACTAAATGAAGGCTGGTACTACCATTTCTTGTTTTGTTCTGATTGTACATCTGTTTCAGTGTATATACAAAGTTTTGCTGTGTAGAACTTTGTTGTTCATGTTACCATGATTGTGCCTATTTTTAATGCTTCATTCTTCTTTTCAGGGAGTTGGGCGTGAATGTGCTATCCAGTTCCGTAAGGATTTGTCTAGGCTTCCAGACATGGAGCGCCTGCTTGCACGCCTTTTCTCTAGCTGATAATTCAATATCATATGATATGCTTAGTAATTAGTAGAAATCTCATGCAACAAGCTGGATATGTGTGCCTTTTGGATTTTTTCATTTAATGGGTTTGGGCGTTTAGCTATAGAATTTTGCGTTGCTTTTCTACTTTTGGACCTTTGAAATCTTCTATCTCTTTGTTTAAGCTGAGTGACTCATGCTGCACTTTCATTGCAGTAATGAAAATGGGAAAAATTCAAAGTCAGTAGTTCTTTATGAAGATGCATCAAAGAGACTGCTTCAGCAGTTCACTGCTGCTCTTCGTGGTTGCCAGCAGATGTTCCAAGCATGTTCTTCTATTAGTATGTTGACAGGCACAGAGGGGTCTTCTCTATTAAATGATTTGCTATCACCAGGTAATAATAACAACTTTATTCAATAGTTAAGCTACAGGATATGTCTATCACCGGAGGCATTTCTTTTTTTTCCTTGGTGCTCCCATATGTGATTTGTTTGCTCTTCATTTATTTTTCCCTTGGTCTGGCTGCTTATTAGATTGTTTTAATGGCTTTTAACACGTTAAGGTAACCTTGCAAGAGCTAACTGTTTACAGGCAAACGACTACCAAATGTATCATCTATTTTAGATCACTTCAGAGATGCATTTGATTGGTCAGAAGCTGATCGTAATGGTCGGATCATACCTCATGAAGGTTGTGATCCCGAATATGATGCCGCTTGCTCTTCAATTGAGGAGATTGAATCCAGTCTAAGAAAATACCTGAAGGAGCAGCGGAAGCTGTTGAGAGATACATCGGTAGTGCTAGTTCCTGCGTCTGTTTCAAACTATCCACAATTTAATAGTCTCTTTGGCAATTGCTAATAATTGGTCGACAACAATGCAGGTTAAGTATGTAAATGTTGGAAAGGATATGTACCTTATTGAAGTGCCCGAGACCCTGGGAGGTTCTGTTCCAAGGAACTATGAGTTACAGTCTACAAAAAAGGTAATGAAAACAAGATTTTTCCTGTAATTGAGTACAAATAAGTACATCACTATATAACTGAACTTTTGCCGTTGCATGTTATTTGGTGTGTTGGTACTTACCTGTAGATCTATCTAGTGTGGCACGCATTTACAAAAATTATGTATCTAGTATGTGTAATTAGCTTAAGTAAGATTAAAATCTAATGTGAGGGTGATGACGAGGGTATGTAATCAATTGGACAGTAGTCAAATTCTCTAGTTCTAAGGTGTTGACAGTGCTCACTGATATAATCAGCAAGTTAAACTCTATGATCATACCTAAATGCTTAGTTGCCACATTATGGTCATGCCTCAATGTTTAGTTCCAACACTATTGTGCATAACCTTTCAGTCTATCCAATTTTGGTAGTTGGACAATTTTCTTGAGATTGGTTTTGATTTTTGTGTTCCTTCTGAATACTGATTTGAGGGAAACCCTTTTATTAATGTTGATTAGATACCCTAAAATTAGGGCATTTACATTGAGTGGGAATGATATGCACAAATGGAAGTGATCTAGGACTTAGAATTGGAGTAAAATCCATTTATCATCTATTGCCAAATTCTTGTTGGGGTGGTTCTTCTAAGATTCAATGGCTGTTTGGGCTCTGGAGTTTGGAGGTTTAAATTTGTTTCCCCTTTCTTTTCTGTTTCTTTTGGTTTTTGTTTTTCCATTTTGCCCTTTACTGTAGTGTTCACCAAGGCGCTAGTCAAACGGCAGACCGGCACCTAGCACCTAATTGCCAATTAGGCGGGCTAGGCCGCTGCCTAGGGGAACACTGCTTCATTGGGTTGTTGTCTTGTATTAACTGTATACACAAGAGCACTGATGCATTTATTTTACTTTGCCTGAACACGTGTTGAAAATGAATTATATGGACTTATAGATGTTTTTACTCAAACCAAGATTCACGTTAAGCATTGAAGTTCTAGAACATGATTTCAGTTTTCCACCCAGGCTTCCAAAGTGAACACTGCACGTAGTTAGATACTGTATTTCGAATGATTTATATTACGAATGTGATTTTCCACATATACATTGAGGTACATGTATTATCACACTGTCAAATGTACCTTGAGATTGATGCAAAATTGCAACCTTTCAAAATTCAAACCACCATCTCATCACCTAATAATTTAATACCTCTTGCATGAATCTTGAGTTATTTTTTACGGTTAAGATAGTGCATGTACACATGTGGTTTTGCATTTTTGTTTATATCACCTTACAATAGGTAAAATACAATGGATAAAATTTTAAGATGTTCTACTTTTCCTATGCCAGCTTGGCGTTGGGAATAATGATTCTCATTACCAAAGAACTCTTGAGTCAGCTTTTTCCTTCAAACAGCAACTAGTTTGGAACACAATATCTGTCAGTTTATAGAAAAGGAAAGAACTAGTTTGGAATATTTAGGTGTGCTAAGCGAAAATTTTGTGTCTGGTACTTAGTGAAACTCGCGTGACGGGGTTGCGCAATTTCAACCTAACTCGAACTCGCTAGGGCTTAAATTTCAACCTAACTGGAACTCGTTGGCTTTGCAGTATCATTGGATATAGTGAGACCGTGAGACTGACTATGATTTAAGGCTTTGCAGTATCATTGAATTTGTCACTGCATTTGGTAGGGTTTGTGTTAGTGAGGTGGGGTTTGTGTGTCTGTTCAGCCTCAGGTCTGCAGTTCTTATCTATTTTGTCAAGACCTATTTTGTCACTTACTATGATTCACCTGAGTTCTTATCTCACATCTTTGTTTGACTTAACACTTTATAGCAGCTGAAAACATGACATGTGTATCTGGTTCCTCTGTTTCACAGTCCAGCATTCACTGGGATAAAGCAAACTTTTTTTCCATGTGTTCTATGTTAGAAAAGTAATCTTGTTCCATGCGCCTGTTAGTTATTCTATCTTGCATTGTTCTTTTGTTCAGCTGTGACGGATTTTCTGTTGTTTTTGCTGATTATTTCTTTTCTTCATCATGTCAGGTACACAGGTACAAGGTGATAGGCTTCTGGAGTATAGTAGTAACTTTTGTGTAGTTGGAGGTGCTACAAGTTTTTGGAGTGGCAACCTTTTGTGCAACAAGATAGTAGTGTTGTTTATGGTTAAAATGTTAACTAGTAGCTAGAGAAGTATATGCATCCTCTCTTTTAGTGAAAATGTATGCCCTTATTTACTAGGTCGAGACTTAGCTCATTACCTCTCACCGATCTGCACTTATTTTGGACTCGCATGTATGCAACTTAACTTATTTGAAGGATCGATCTATGTTTATCAAACCTTGTGGTGGAGATATATGCTGCATTATTTACATGTTGAAGTGATTATTTGAACTGTGATTGTGTATGTATATGGTTATATATGTGAGTGGCACCATTTGCATGTAAAGTTTGTATGTCAATTCGATCAATGGTGGATAATGTGGAATTGGTTTTGTATATATTGCATATTTAATTTGTATGTCATGTGTGTCGGCACTTTGCCGACACTTTATCTATCGGCAAAACTTAGATATTTGCCGACACTTTATCTGTCGGTAAAGTTAGATCTTTGCCGACATTTAACTGCCGGCAAAAGTTTTATCTGTCGCAATGCCCCTCATCGGCAAAACATTAATCGTAAGCAAAGATTGAAACCGTCGGCAAAACTTAGATCTTTGCCGACACTTTATCTGTCGGCAAAAGTTTTATCTGCTTCGGCAAAGCCTAAGCCGATCGCTTCTACCGCTCATCGTTTATGTATCGTCGGTGAAACCTTTGCCAACAGCTTTTTGTGTCGGGAAGGTGTCTTTTGCCGACTATACCATGTGTTGGCAAAAGTGTGCCATGGTGTAGTGCGCTCGCCGCTCGCCAGCCGCCACGGAGGCCGATGTCCGATGAGTGGGGCCTGATCGCCCACCTGCTCGCTAGGCCGCCACGGGGGCCGATGCCCGGCGAGAGGGGCGTGATCATTGGGATTTGCCACAACAAACACAATCATGGTAACCAATGGAGTATGCTGTTGCTTGCATCTTCTTTGTGAAGCCATGACATCGTTATTCTCAGCAATATTTTAAAAAAAAAACGGCAAGAGCTCTGCCATGCATTAAAAATGGGAGAAATGTGCCATTGCAAGCAAAAGATACAAAGACACGAAGGTAGGAGATAAAAGATAGACAAAAACACTAATGCTAGGCGGAAACTTTAAGAGAAAGAAAGAACAGACTAGAAGACCCGACCATATGGTTGAAAAGACCCGACCCATGGTTGATAAGACCTGACGACAGCGCTTAGGAACGGATTAAAAGACGAGAACCTCCCTTATGCGAGCTTTGGCGAAGTGTTCCGCATCCTGTCTGGAGATCTCATGCAAGGGGTCCCCTGCTTCACTTGAACTCCACTTTGCTCTCTGCACGCCGATCCCTGTGAGAATCTTTCCTCATCTTACACTTGCGAGCCGCATCTGGTCCCTGTCACCTAGGCTAAAGAGGCGTCATTCTTATGTGCCCTTTTTCTGGCCTGTACATCTTGTTATCATATCATCTTCTCTGTGGAGCACACGAGCACACGACGACCAAGAGCTGCGTGCGTGCCACCGCCACCGGTAGTAAGGCCTTGGGTGCACATCAATGGAGTTCCGCCTCAACGCCGACTGTGCATCACTTCTATTGGATGCCTTGGCACCATATAGAGTCCCCAATTTGTGTAGAGATTTCGTCGAGGATTGACGGGTGCTCGACGCCGACAGTTGCAGCACCGTACTTGTTCCATCCCTGCACGCCGAATCTTATCTGGAGCCTCGAAGGTCAGTAATGGTTTCCTGACCCAGGAGATCATAAAAGGGGCAATTTGTTATTAATTTTTCGCCATCTCAGATACCCACGTATCAGTGATATTTGTTTGTGCAATTTGCAATAGCATGCAGAAAATTTTCCTAATATAAAATGCTTGAGAATAGGGAATCCCATTCCACGGATGACCAACTTCTCTTCATGTGAATATATAAGGGAGGCAAATGCGCAAGAGACACCTCCTTAACTCAAAAGTTCCACTACCTAGAGGTTATGGAGTTCACCTATCGACATGGGGGCCCTCGAAAACAGGCGGGGAGAAGCGGGCAGAGAACTCAATTTATCAGCATTCACTGAGCAGCAATTCAGCATTGATATGCAGGTATTTTGAGGTTGCAAGCAAAGCTTTTCAAGGGAAGAGCCCAAAACATGGCGGAGTTTCCCTAGAGAGCTCCTGACCAATTTTTTTTTAAAAAAAATATAAATAAAATAAGCGTACGTACAGATTTCATGCTACCAATCCCGCTGGGTGAACTTATCCATCGTGATACGATCTGGTGCAACAACCGGCTCAAATGAACGACATCTGACAGAATTTCAACCATCAATCCATAAGTTTCTATTTCGAATGTCTCCAATTTCTGCAGTAGCCAAAATTTACTAGGCAGCACTGTAGTACCACGAACCACCATTTTCAATACCTCAGCTGCAACAAATGACACATTCCAGTTAGGTCAAGTATATATCAACTTACGGTTTCCGCTTTAAAATTCCACAGTTAAGATGCTTGAACTCCAATAAAGGAGGTGTATCCGTGGAGGTACAAAATCTCGCTAGTGCTCTTATTTGCAAGAGCCGCGCGTATATAGTTCCTGACATTGTGCCATCTCTATTACACCATCCAAGTAGAGGGGGAGTCCACGGACTTCGTCATACAGTGAGGATTCTTTCATTAGACCTAGGGGTGAAAACGGTTCGGATAGTTTCCGACCGATCCAGATTATTTTCGGATACGGATAGTTTCGGATCGGATACGGATACGGATTCGTAGCATACTATCTGACGGATACGGATACGGATTATCCGATGAACAAGATTCTCGGATATCCGGAAAAGCACTTGCCTCGGGGGTCCCGGCCGCTTGGGCTTTTGCTTAGTTTAACCCTAGCTTTTTCTCCGGGAGGGAGGGGCCCGACAGACGAGCGAGAGGCGACCAGGAAAAACCCTAGCCGCCACCCTCCGGCCTCCGCTCACCTCCTCCAGCTCCACTGCTCTGCCTCCTCCTCCTCGCTGCCGGCCCGCCATGCCTCACAGACCTGGCTGCACCCTACGCCTACGCATCACAGATCCTGCCTGGCCCTCCTCGGCTTCCCTCTCCAAGATCCTCACGGCGCCTCACCTCGAGCTCACCTCCACGGCCTCCGGCTCCGCGTCCTCCTCCGGCTCGACCTCCGCTGCCTCATGACCGGCGTCCTCCGGGCGCCCACCTCGAGCTCGGCCTCCGCTGCCTCCGGCTCCGCGTCCTCCTCCGGCTCGGCCTCCGCCTGCCTCACGCGTCCGGCCCCCCAGCGGGCGCCTCCACCTCGAGCCTCGGCCTCCGGCCTCCGGCTCCGCGTCCTCCTCGGGCTCGGCCTCCATGAGCTATGTGTTTGATTTGAAACCTTGTAGCACCGGTTGTGGTTGAGATGGTTTGAACTTTGAAAGCTTGTAGCACCGGTGAGATGGTTTGAAAGCTTGTAATTGGTAATTGGTGCTTAGTCCCTAGTTGAGATGGTTTGAAAGCTTGTAGGAGTAGGAGCACTGATATCCCCACATGATGGTAGCACTGGATGTGTGGTAGAAAATTTTCATTTGTTGTGGTGTTGTAGTGAAATGAGATTCTTGATCATAACTAGGATTGTGAATATGACATACTATTTCTGACATAAATCTATGCTTCAGGAGCCTCTTATGCCATGCTCTTGTGAATCTGACATACTATTTCTGACATGCTCTGTTTGCCATAAAGAAAGACATGTTCTTTGTTATTGAAATTGTGTAATCAGTGTGTTTGCCATTCCTTTCATTTTTTGCAATGTGCTGTTGCATGTCACGAGTTTTGCTTGTTGTCTAGCTTCCTTTGAAAGATACACAGGAGTATCTAATTTGAATGTGCAAAAGAATGTTTGCTTGCTGTCTAAATTTGTTTTCTATGCTAGGTTTGTAATGGAATCAACAACTGCAAGTAGTAGTGCAAGTGTGAGCGATACATTTCCAGCTTTGCCATTAGTACCACAGCCAGCTTCTACTGGTAGAGATGTTTCTGATCCAGCTCCAACAAATGAAGTTGATTTGACTAGTGACACTGTTACTGAATCTGACCCTCTTGCTCCTGCTGGGAAGAGAGCAAAGAAATGTAGCTCTGATGTTTGGGAGCACTTCAAGAAGTATGAAGTTAAGAAGAAAGGAGCAGATGGCAATGAGATTATAGAGCTTTGGGCTCGATGCCTCAAGTGCACTTACAAATCTCATTGTGAAAGTTTTAGAGGGACATCAGTCTTCAAATCACTTAGCTAACAAGCACCAAATCAAAGGAGGTCGGCGGCTTAAATTGAACAAGAGTGAAGGTGGCCATGACATCAAGAATCTGTGGAGACCTATAGGTATGATGAGGCTGACAGTTTAAAGAAATTTTATTTGGCAATTATCATGCACGAATATCCATTTAATATTGTTGAGCATGAGTATTTTGTGGAGTTTATCAAGTCATTGCGACCTAGTTTTCCAATTAAGAGTCGAATTACTGTGAGGAAAGATATATTGAATATCTTTGTAGAGGAGAAGAAGAAATTGTATGAGCACTTAAAAACACTTGCATGTCGTTTTAGTGCAACTATGGATATGTGGACATCAAATCAAAATAAAGGTTACATGTGCATCAAGATATAATCGGATAGATGACAATTGGAGCATGCAAAAAAGAATTATTAAATTTATGCATGTAGAAGGACACCATTCGGGAAAGAACTTGTGTGCACAGTTTTATGATAGTATGGTGGACTGGAATGTTGATAGAAGATTGTTTGCACTTACGTTGGACAATGCATCTTCCAATGATGTATGTGCTAAAGGGGTAGTACAGAAACTAAAAAAGGCATCTTTGATCTGTGATGGTACCTTTTTTCATGTGAGATGCTTGAATCATATTTTAAACCTTGTTGCCCAAGATGGTTTGAAGCAAATTGCACCAGCTATTGCAAATATTAGAAATCTGATTGCAATTGTGAAGAACTCTCCGCTGCAAAGGGAGGAATTTATGAAGTGTGCATCGAATGTGACTTAGATGTGAAAAGTGGCCTCTCTTTGGATGTTCCAACAAGGTGGAACTCCACATATCTCATGTTGAAGCAAGCTATTTACTATAGATATGCATTTGATAGGCTTTTTCTTCGGCATAGAAGTAAGTATGTGAAGTGTGCTCCAACTGAGCAAAATTGGACTATGGCAAAATCATTGTGTTCCTGTTTGAAGAAATTTTATGATGCTACCGTGCTCTTCTCTGGCAGTACATATCCAACAGCAAATCTATTTTTCAACCATTTTTGTAAGATCAAGCTTGCAATTGAAGAATGGTGTTATAGTCCTGATCCAATTATAGCTGCAATGGCATATTCTATGAGAATTAAATATGATAAGTATTGGGAAAAATCGAACATGGCTCTTGCTGTAGCTTGTTTTGTTGATCCTAGATATAAGACAAAGCCAATACACTACTTTGCAGAAAAGATTTACCATGACAATGCTCCAGAAGAAATCAATAAGCTCAATAGTGTTATTAATCAGTTATTTCAAGTTTATATGTGTAGTCCACCTGTAACTGCAATGAAGACACTGGCCACAAATTTGCCAATAGCGGATTCTCATCTAGCCACAAATATTGAGGATGAAGATAGCGATGATGATCTTGAAAAGTTCTTGCATGGTAGTATTGCCTCAGGTGAAGGTAGCAAAACTGAGTTGGAAATATATATGGAGCAACCACTAGTGCACTGGAAGGCAAAAGACAAAAAAGAATTTGATATTTTGGCATGGTGGAAGATCAAGCAAACCGAGCTCCCTATTCTCTCCAGACTTGCTCGAGATGTCTTATCTATTCAAGTGTCTACGATTGCTTCAGAGTCAGCATTTAGTGCTGGTGGACGTGTTGTTGATCCATTTCGCAGTCGTTTAGACCCTGAAGTCGTCCAAGCTTTGATTTGTACCAAAGATTGGACTATAGCATCTAGAAAAGGTAAGGCATATCCATTTGTACATTTGTCCTTTACTGGTTTATGTGTAGTATGTGAGCAAACTTTAATCTTTTGACAACACATGCAGGTGGAAACATATGTGGATCTATCATATCTGAGATGGACATGGAGGGCATGGAGCGATGTTTTGCACACTTGATAACAAGGGTTTGTTGTTTTTTATGTAACCATATAGTTGTTTGCCCTAATTGCAAGAGCATATTCATTAAAATACAACTTGTAATTGCAGGAGCATGAGGATATGGAATATTTTGAGGAGGAGGATGTGTTGGAGGACATGGATGAATGACGGTCCTTTCTTTTGAATGACTGACCTTTTCATTGTTAGCCAAGTGTGCTGCCATCATTTTTTCAGTGTTCAACCACTTCAAGACACTGAACATTTCTTTTTACAGATATTCAAGCTGCAACAGAAGATGCAGGCTGTACAAGCTGGACAAGCAAAGGCATAGGCATCCATTGCTAGCTGCATTCTACCAATTGCCCTCTGGTTTTTTGTCTCTACAAGGTGAAAGTTGGCTGGTGTTATCTCCCCTAAGAAAAGAGAGAAGTGTTTGGTGTTATGAGATTGAGAAGTATTCAAGTTCTGTGTAGTGGTATCCTTGGATCGGCTTGTTGATGTGTTATTGCATTTATGGTATCTTTGCTTACCTTTTCTTTTGAGTTTTGATGGATATATTTGCTTGTCTGAATTGACTTTTTCTTGAAAAAGGATGTCGAGCAGGTTTGTTTCAGGCCCCATTCGGACGGGGCCTCAAAGATATCGATCAAATTTTTTTGTAATCTAGTTTCGTTGCAATTCATGACTGGATACCTTGTTGTATGCCTCGCATATGGATGTGTGATTGTAGAGTTCACCTCAGTTTGTGTGAAGATCGTCACCCTTAAAATATGTAGTAATATTTCTTAACTATTGATACAATACTAAATTTCGCATGCTAATTATGCATAAATTTGATGGATGGTGTAGATATGCAAAAGGTGTCGTGTGGATTAAGGGCTATGACTAAGTCTGTTGTGGCTGCTAATGCCACGCCCTCTTTTAGACCCATGGATTTTTTTATTTACAGGAGTATGTCAAACATCAAACTCGTTTTGTCTCGAGGAAACAAGCTAAGACTATAGTAGCTACAATCAAAGGTTAAGCTTTGATTGTTGATTTCTTGTGTACAATTTAAGGGGTCATCGTGTTCCGATAAATATCCGTGTCCGTATTCGATCCGATTCGTATTCGATCCGTATCCGTATTCGATATTATCCGTATCCGTATCCGGACTATCCGTATCCGAATCCGAATCCGAAAAAAAATATGAAAACAAATATGGTACAACCATTATCCGTCCGTATCCGATCCGTTTTCACCCCTAATTAGACCAATCGATTGAAACACGTCAGCAAAACTGATGACTTGCAGAACAATTAAGATGTAGTTCCTTGGGAGTGATGTAGTTACACAATAGTCAGCAAAACTGACTTCGTCGTACAGTGATGTAATAGTCAACAAAACTGATGACTTGGCAAAACTGATGACTTCGCCATACAGTGACGTGTTTCAATGAAAGAATTTACTATGACACATCAGCAAAACTGATGACTTACCAAGCTAATTAAGAAGAGAGAGAGAGAAAAAGAGTTTCATGGAGATGAAATCCGTCGGTCACTGTTTCCAACGCGAATGAAACGATCTAAAACTTGCACTGGGGGCAAAATCGTTTCATTTTCACTCACAACACCATCCAAGCAGTAAATGCTATTGATTGCCTATGATACTGTGAAAATGAAACTGTGCACTGGGAGTCCTTGTTTCATTCATCAGTCCATACCTCTTTAAATAACATGGTCGTCTGCAGCTTTTTCACTGACAGCCCCCGCCACAGACCGGGTTCTCCCAACAAGGAGTCTATGGTTCGGTAGAGGGCATCTTCATGGCCGGAAACCTTAATGTCTCCCTACGATGTATCCCGGGGATCAGCAGATCAATGGGGAACACAGCGATGTACCCAGGTTCGGGCCCCCAGCGAGGGTAATAGCCCTACATCCTGCTAAGTCTTTGTTCAGGAAGTGTGGAGGCGATTACAAGGGCTCTCCTCTGCGTCTCTCCTTGTGTGCTCTCAACTCGACCCCCTCTCTCTTCTCTTTTTCTCATTTTTTCCCCGTTCCCATGCGCCGAGGCGCCCTTATATAGACGAGCCGGTCTGGGCAGGTGAGAGGGTGACGCTATACTGATCCACGACTCATTAATTACACCCATCATTCGAGCCTCATCTTACAGACCCATGACTCATTTATTACACCCATCGCTGTAGCCTTGCCCTTCAAACCCCATTTAATGCCGCTGCGTGGCTTCGCCTGGTCCGTCCGGGATATGATATTCCTGCGACGGGTTTGGTGAGAGGCATCAGAGGGATGTGCCGTCGTTGTGTCGATAGCAGAATTCTCCACAATTAATGGCCCTAACTCAGCGTGTCAGGGGAAAGAGACTTTGAGGCGAAGCCTTCTCCTTATTCCTTTGGTTGCCTCCGTGGCCTGACAAGGGGGCTGCGCCCGCCCGCCGCTGCATCACCGCTTGAGCCAACGCCGCAGTGGCGTGATCGCCCACCGCCCGCAGGGCACCACGTGGTCCGCCCGCCCGGTGAGCGGGCGTAATCGCTCACCGCCGCCAGGGGCCACGCGCTCGCCGGCGGTAGAGCGTGATCGCCCACCGCCGCGCCAGGCACCACGCGGCCGCTGCTTCGCGAAAGGTATGTAATCGCCATATCTGCCGCCAGGGCCACGCGTTTCGCCGCGGGCAGGCGTGATCGCCCACCGTCCGCTAGGGCACCACGCTGGCGCTTCGCTCGAAAGCGGTATGAACCGCCACACACTGCCGTCCCGAGGCCACGGGCTCCTCGCCCGGTGGCGTGATCGCCTTAATCCGCGCGCCAGCTACCATGCTAGGCTAGGCCGCCTTGTGGGCTTGCCACTTCTGCGGCGGAGAGGGTACCCCGGTGCAAAGTACACCGACAATGGCATCCTTGAAACCGCAGAATTAAACTTAGCATCGGAATGGCCCGTGTGGTATTTGTTGATTTCATTTTTGATATGGGGATTTATTGCTTCAATTATTCCAACTAAATTTCATGTTAATAAATGCCCTTGTGTTCGTTTTGAGAAGCTATAAATTCTCAAATTAATCGCGAGAAAATGATATATATATATATATATATATATATATATATATATATATATATATATATATATATATATATATATATATATACACACACCTGCCTATTTGGTGGTCGATATTATATGGTGCACATTAATTGGATATACATTGAGTCCTCGTGCCATTTTACAAAAAAAGCTCCCGTTAAATTCAAATCGCGAACAAGCCCTTTTCTAATTTTTCAAGATAGCGGACAGGTCCAAAAACGTAACATTCAGGTCCTTGCTCTTTTCGTCTAGGTCCATTCTCCGTTTTCTCGGGAAAAAATATTTTCATCACCAGAAATATGTGTGCAGCTCTATCTCTAGACTTTTTTCCCATCTCGATTTCTGATATTTTTTAAAGCATGTATTATTGCTCGGTGAACGCGTAGAGTGTTAGACTCGACAAAAGAAGATTGTCATCTCTAATAAATTTTCACCATTTTCCCTCTAGACTTTTTCCCCACTGCTGTTTTCCAGATCGGTCTCTAATATTTTCCAAATAATTCGTCGAAAGAGATATTTCTACAACTCTATCTCTCTATTTTTTCCCCGTTTCGCTCATTATTTCGACGATTTAAAGAATAAAACGCCGCCGAAAAAAAAGAAATTTTTTCTCTAAAACGACACGCTACCAGGTTACACCGCTGTAAAATTTTTCTAGTGGATTCCAATGGGATAAGGATTTGCTGTTTGATCCACTCCCACACGCGTTGTTGTCCTCACACTCCCCAACAACTTCCCAAGGGGAGATAATATTGCTCTCTTTGATTTTTTGAAAAGATTTTCAAAATTTTTGAAAGTTTTTTATTTGTTTTGAAACATGATTGAAATTCTCATGAAACTCATTTGATTTTTTTAACCTTTTCTGAAATTCCCTCGAACTTGACTTTTTTTAACAAAAAAACTCATTTGAAACTCTCCTGAAAATTGAAGTATCTATTTTTGTAGGAACTCATCCTTTGAAACTGGATATTTTAGTTTTGAAATTGTATGAAATGTGTTGAAGCTGTATGAAATGTGCTGAAACTTGGGTTTCAATTTAGAAATTGAAATTCGAAACATGATGTTTCTCTTTCAAAACTCTTTGAAATGTGATGAAACTGTATGAAACGTGCTGAAATTTCAAGTTTTAATTTTGAAATTGAAGCTTGAAGTTTCTAATTTTTGGAACTTCCCAGATGTTTCAATTTTGAAACATGATGAAACTTGAGTGTCAATTTTGAAATTGAAATTTGAAACTTGGTGTTTCAGTTTTGAAACTCTTCGAAACGCGATGAAATTATATGAACATGATGAAACTTGAAGTTTCAATTTTGAAATTGAAACCTGAGTTTTTAGTTTTTGGAACTCTCTTAGATATTTTGGTTTGAAACTATATGAAACATGCTGAAACTGTATGAAATGTGTTGAAACTCGAGTTTAAATTTTGGAACTGAATTTTGAAACTTGATGTTTCATTTTTAAAACTCTCCAAAATGTGATGAAACTGTATGGAACGTGGTGAGACTTGAAGTCTGAATTTTAAAACTGAAAATTGAAACTTTGTCCACAAGAGCCACCAAGAAGAAGGCAGCCCTAGTATCCTTGTTGACAAATGCTATGTGCAGAGTACTCGCCGGCTGCTAAATTGATAGCTCTGACCTTGTTCTTCGTTTCCTATGAGTTTTCTTCTTTTGACCTGCTTATTTTATAGGCCAGCTATTCTTACTCTCTGCGTTGCAGGTTGGGAAAGGCCGTAGCCATGGCCACAAGAGCCACCAAGAAGAAGGCAGGCAGCCCTAGCATCCTAGTTGACAAATGCCATGAGCAGAGTACTCGCCGGCTGGCTGCTAAAATTTCGCCCCTGTTTCGGTAGCAGCTCTTTTTCTGGGCCTTGGAGCGTCTTTGTGGCGCGGCCTAGCTCGAGATTCTGAGGGAATTTTTTTTATTTAATATTTATTTTAAATCTTTTTTCAAAATTAATTGCTTGGGCAAAAAAATTGCAAAACTACCCCCCGTTGCCCCTACCACGGGTGATCACCCCCACTGGGGCGATAGCTGCGCTGGCAAACGGCAGGATTTCGAAATGTAACGGCAGGGTGGGGAAAAATTAAAAAATGCACCGATCGCCCTAGGCTAGGGCGATTGGGTACTGTAGCATTTTTTTTTCATTTTTTGTTGTAAATTGTTTGTAAAATAATTGTTGTATTGAACCGGGAAGAATTACCAAAAAAAAAAACTTCTTGTTGTATTGAACCAGAAAATCCCACTTAGGGATTTTCGTAGCCTCGTAGGGTCAACCGAATATGGCCAAAAAAATACGAGAAAAATCACGAGCGACCTATGCAACGCGGGCTACTACTTACATATGGGCGAAATAGCCGGACGTTGCTCCGGCAGGAAGTTGCGAAAATCGGAAAAGGCACTGGTGGCCACGAAACCACAGAAATCGTGGCCACTTAGGTGTTTTCGTAGCCCCGCGGGACAGGCCGGATACGGCCCAAAAAATATAGGAAAAATCAAGGGCGACCTACACAATGCGGGCTACCACTTACGTATGGGCGAGATGGCCAGACGTTGCTCTGGTAGAAAGTTGCGAAAATCGAAAAAGGCACTCGCGGCCACAAAACCACGGAAATCGTTGCCACTTAGGGGTTTTCGTAGCACCGCGGGACAGGCCGGATACGACCCAAAAAATACGGGAAAAATCAAGGGCGACCTACGCAATGCGGGCTACCACTTACGTATGGGCGAGATAGCCAGACGTTGCCCCCGGTAGGAAGTTGCGAAAATCGAAAAAGGCACTCGCGGCCATGAAACCATTGAAATTGTGGGCACTTAGGGGTTTTTGTAGGCCCGCGAGACAAGCCGGATACAGCCCAAAAAATACGGGAAAAATCAAGGGCGATTGCAGTTAGAATCTGGCCCTTGTATTTCCCTGTGAGGAATGTGCCGTCCATGCAAATGACCGGGCGACAGTGTCAGAAGGCATTTATGCATGCGCCGAGGGTGAAGAAGGCCCGCTGTAAGACCCACTTGCCCGCGCACGCACCATCCGCGGGAAACTCCGCAAGGTCAATGACCGTACCGGGATTCATACTTGATATTGCCCTGAGCAAGTGTGGAATATTCTCATAAGAAATCTCGTATGTCCCGAACCGTATTTGCAAAGCTATTCTTTTTGCTCTCCATGCCTTTCCGTAGCTAATCTTGTCATCAAACCTCTCCTCCACGGCTCGATAATGGATCGAGGTCAGAAAAGGATTGTCCACGATCCGAGCATAAACACATTTGCCACCCAAGTGGGATTCCATGATTGCGGTGCTCTGCCCGCTTCCTCTAGTTGGCGCTATGCTCCGTCACTATGGAACATTTCTAGTAGTCCTTCCACTTCCCTTGTATGCATGCACCCGCCATGGGCACGAATCAACTACGCACTTCACGTCGTAGTCTTTTTTGCTGGACTTCACTACCCTGAATTGCCGCCAAAGAGATATTGACCAGTACTTCACCGCATCCATCACAACCTCCTTGTCTTTATATATGCCCCCCTGCGCGACCTCGTTCTCATGATACTCCCATGCATCTTTGTTCCCTTCATTCATTGTTAGGTCTTCGAAATTATAATTAGTCCACGCACCGGGGACATGCACCTCAGGAGTATTGTCCTCCTCGTCCGAGCGTTCGCCATCAGAGACTTCCTCATCCGCACGGTCCTGCTCCTCCATCAAGTCAACTATGTGCTCCACCTCCCCCTCGTCAGCCACCCCTCGCGCCTCCACGGCTGCCTCCTCGCCCCCCCGATCCCGTCGCCATCGCCAACCTCGTGTCCCCCGTCTCCGGGGTCCTCGCCACCTTCATCATCGCATTGTTGCATATATGTCCTCTCCCTCCTCCGTAATATTTACCCCGACATCACGAACCTCCAACACCGATGGAGGTACACGCACCAATCTACCAAGCAACATGAGCGCCAGCCCGCTCTACAACAGACTCCAACATAGCTCATCCATGCCGATGTCGCTAATAGGAACCAGATTCTCCATAAAAAGTCTTGCGACGGCTTACTATTGCTCTAACCCATGACCAAACACTCGGGTATCCAAACCGAACATCCAAACATCCACTCCAACAAACCCTCAGATGTCCTATCTCTCGGCCTAGATATGCCCCGTATGATCAAGTGAAAATGCCGACAAATCCACTCCATCCACCCTGTGCTATCTCCCTATCTCCATAGAATATTTGAAAATACAATTTCTCCGACATGTTTGCCTACAACGTCGAACCGAAAAATCATCATTTGTCCATCTAACGCGTCATGCATTACTATATAAATGTTACATTATATTGTCAAATTTTTTTATTCTACTGATTTCTAACGGTGCTTGACATTTCCAAATTTTTTTACTCTACTAATTTCTAGCGTAACACGGTGCCTGACGATATGTTCCTAGCCTACCATGTTTTTAAATATACTCTAAAATACAATGTATAAAACGAATGGTGATCATATTAAGAAATCCGACTATAAATAAGTAATTCGACTACCCATTTTTTCATTACGGAATTGCTACTATATATTATTCATTTGTCCTAATCTTAAAAACTCGTATATATACATGATATATCGTACTTCCTATAATTTCTACGTCGTAATTTTCAAACATTACCCGCGTAATATATGGCTAACCTACCATGTTAAATTAATAATATTAAATTTCTACCACATTATATTTCTAAATATTGACTAATATTTCTATTATATGGAATCTCAATATTTCTAAATACTACACAATCTTAATATTTCTAAACACTACATACTACATTAAATTCTAAATATTACCTACAAAAATCACCACACAAAATATAAACTAAATACTACAATTTCTAAATACTAAACAATACTAAATACTATATTAAATTTCTAAATATTTCATATAAAATTTTCGAACTTACTGCAGAACCAAGAATCAACTTTTTTCCCTCTTTTTCCTTTCACTTTTTCCTCTCCTTTCTTTTCTTTCTTCCCTTCTCCTCTCTTCTCTTTCTTTCCTTTCTCCGTGTTGCGCTTCGGCTCGGTTGTTTCTTCGTTCAATGAGCAACAAGATGTGCTTGCTTCGGTTTTATGTCGCCGATCGCCTCTAACCACGCGCGATCGCCCAAATTTTGGGCGACGGCCGCACGCATGTTGGATGCGGTCAGGCTAACGCCCATTACATTTTGAATTTCTCGCCGCTTTGGTGAGCAGCTATCGCCCAAAGAGGCGATCGCCTCACCGTGGCGACGGGGTAGTTTTGCAATTTTTTTGCTCGGCCGATTAGTTTTAAAAAAGATTTAAAATAAATATTAAATAAAAAAATCGATTTCGAGGAGGTCCGGCACTCACAGGGCAGCCCACGAAACATTGTAGGAAATTTAAGGCGAGATCCATATCACAAGAGGGAGAAATCATACACGAGCTTGAGAGCATGTACTCTGCTCATGGCCGAGCCTCGGAGCCTCAACGACTTTCAGACCAAGCCCCGCCCCATATATATGCTGCTGATCCTCGCCTGGAGGTTTCACACAGTCGTCATGATGCAGAGCTCGTTGGCGCTGACGAGGCAAGGGATGAGCGAGCTATTCAGCATGCTGACAGATCGAGGGAGATAAGCATCAGATGAAAATAGTCCCTATTGTTGGTTTTGGAGGATTAATTGGGCAAGACAGCCCGCCCTTGCCAACATGGTGTATCAATCAGAAGCTTAAGTCGCAATTCCCCATTGTGGGTCTTTTGTATCAGCATCTCCTAAGCGATCCCTACATGAATAAAATTTTCAAATCCAAGCTCCATCAACTATATATACGATCCTTTATATGAGTTATTTTTAATGCTGTTTATAGATAATATGGAGATATATTCCAGAAAACTGATGTCTATACCACTGTATATGCTCTAATTAATGTGTGGACGTCTTGTTTTTAGTTGCACAACACAGTACTTTACTTTTCAACAGGTAAACTGCACTAAGTTCCTCTGTGTCAACATACGCAGATTAACTTGTCTTTACACCAACTGTATGGCCGTGTCCGTCTCTTTAGATATGTCAATTTGGTTGTGCGTGCCACTCGTGCCCATCTTTTTGTTGCTGCTGCTGCTGCTGCTTGTTTGGTCATTTGCATATTCTGATCCACGTAACCTGTAGGCTTTGAAGTTTTCAACTGTTGCAATTTCGTTTCTATTCAATTTCGGTTCGGAATTGCGAGATGGTTGATTAAAGTATATCTGGATGGGCGGCCATTCCTAGTTGTATTCGGAGGTGGTAGCATTCTAGTGCTCGGATGTTAGGTAACAATTTTGCAGGCTCCCGGCTGAACAGTTGAAACATTTCTCTTCTTAGATAAGACTGTCCGTGATGATTGTAATACATGTTATAAATAGTTCTTTTAAAACCGTCTATAGTATCAATACATATGACAAATGATTTTATATTTTCAATACATATAGTAGATAATTTTTTTTACTAGAATCATCCGACGATTCTATTATAAAACAGCCCGTGATAACCCTGACCCATTTTGCATTTATCCTTCCCAACATATATGAGTCACAATGGATCCCCATTCTTCTCGGCTGCAACGCGGCCATGAGACCACATATCAGTGAGACATGCAGGGCAAATGATCAATTGCACCCACAAAAACGGGGCAAATCATCAAATCCCCCTGCTCTCCGCAGTCCGCACAGCCTGCCGCCGCCGCCCTTCTCACCCGCCCTCGCTGATGCGCTGCCCACTGCGAAGCCCCGCTGCCATGAGGTCATCTCCTCCACCTCAAATCCACACACCCCGCGTCTCATCTCCTCCTCCAAATCCATCTCATACATCTTAAATGTTTAAACCCTAAAGCCCCAGTCCCACCTCCATGGCCACCGCCTCTGCTCTGACGGGGCCAGCTCGTCGTCAATCCCAACAAATTCAACTCCAACTACCGGTTGCTACGAGGAGGAGGAGGAGATCAAACTCTCTTAACGGCCGCGACGTTGACGACTCAGGATCTCGCGATGGCGGCAGCTCGGATGCTGATGATGTGGAGTGGGACATGCTGCTGCGCCACCGCCTCATTCATACCTACCGTACCTTGACACCTATCTGGTACGTGCCCTTCCCCCTTGTTGATTAAATTGGCTTCAGTGTTTATGCGCGCAAGGTGTTTGTTGATATGCCGATGAGGTTGGCTGATTAGACAGTACATCCTAGAAGCGACGAAGTAAATTTGGCATGTCATCTGCTTCCAAGATTTTTCAGGGTTTCCAATTACGAACATGATTCGTCCTATGGAGATATTATGCTATATCTGTGATTCAGGAACCAACTTGTAACAATATTTTGTTCCAATGCTCAATTTCCTAAGAATAGCGAAACAATTTACAATATCTATGCCCTAAACAGACTATGCATGTAATTTTTTATGGGAAGGTATCCACTGGTGTTTGTCGCAAATGCAGAAGTTCAAGGACATATGGGCATGTGCCTGCTGCACCAGGATGCCCACACGAGGTAATGCTCAATTTCCTAAGAATAGCGAAATGATTTACAATATCTATTCTTTGCATTTTGGATTGGATTGGATGGTATGAATAATTGGACCATCATTTTGATAGTTCATATCATGAAAAAAGCATGATCATTATTTGATTCCATATAAGATTGTATAGCTTGTTAAACCCATCTTGTGAACTGCAGTTATTGATCCTATGCAAACTAATCCTGTTTTGCAGTTAAGAACAGGTCACCCGTACTAGAATTTCTCTGGATTTTACATGCTGCTGCCATTCTATGAAATGAATGATATATCTCAAGTAAATGTATGGCAATGTTATATGTAGTCGTACGATACAACAACTATTAGGTTGGTGTTGACTGTTTCAAATGCAATCTAAGCAGTTTTTAAATCAGTTTTTAATTTAGAGCACAGTTCAATTGTTCCAGTAGAGATAATGCTATTATCTGAGATTTTGGAATTTTGCAGCTCTATCTGACCAAAATATAATTGTTGTTCATTTATTTCTTGCAAAACAAAATTTTTATTGCATATATGTGAATGAGTTGAGTGGTAGCAACATATTCTGCAGCTTTTTACTCTGAACCTGCAGTAGGAACTAACTAATAAAAGTGATAGCCAAAAGTCCTTGGTTGGCGTTTTACTTTTGCTTGTACACAGTAGGCTTGGTTGGGATTCATTTATAGTATTCTACTGAAGTTTTGTGATATTGGGCTGATTTTGACAAGCCTAGTTTCTTAATGGGTCCGGCCCATTTATATCTTGTTTCAGAGAGTTTGCAGGTGGGGTTTTTTTTCAAAAAATTGGATGACAACTCTGCTTAAATTCGACTAGAAAACGGTGTCACATATTTCTTTTCTTTCGAAGGTTAGTTGCCGAATATTCATTAGAGCTGAGCTGAGTTCACTCTCATAGTCCCATGCATGCATTTCACATAGCGGTAATAGTAAAAGGCAAAGGCTCACCGGTTAAAAATTTTATGCGAGAGCAATATCATCATCCAGTCCCCTGAATCTGCACGCATCATGCATACAGATGCACACACATATACTTGTTCACCATTATTATTATAGAAGATATATAAATGCAACTAAGAGCACTCCTACCAAAAGGCTTATATTAGACCCCTTATCACTGATGGTTTTGGAAAACCATTTATGATAACACCATTAACGATTTTTAGTTAAAAGAGTTAGTGATGTGAACAGTCTGATGATATCATTGTTTTATTCCGGCTCCTCGGCAGATCCATCGCTGCTCGCTCCTCGTGCCCAAGCGCTCAAGGCGTCGTCGCCTTCCTCCCGATCCGCGCCCACGCCCACCCCCGCCCCACCTAACACGCGGCGTGCCTCAGCGCGACCTTTGCTCTGCTACGCTTTGCCGCCCTCCTAGCTTTTTTTAGATAATGGAATAAAATTCGGCTTCATCTCTCTTGGAGAGAATCGACCACACTTATTACAAACTTTAGCAAGAAACACTGTTTCGACAAAAAGAACCAAAACAATCAAGCAAGATAACCAATCACGCCTCTAAAAGCCAACCAAAAGAAGCAAACAATCGCAGAGCAACTGCTCCAATCGGCGACAAGCATCGAGGAGATCCTCTTGGTCGAATCACTTACTGTAATTTGGCCCATGTGCGGCCAAGACGTTCTTCCTAACAAGACCTGCAAGAAAGATTTAGGAATGCAATTGTCAAAAACAGTATCATTCCTTGTGCGCCATAAGGCCCAACAAATTCCGGCAACTCCTGATAGTAATACAGAAACCTGATCTGGACCCCTTTGATTCACCCACCCCTCAAATAGATGATGGATAGAATTGGGCGGACCCAAACCGAAAGTCATGTATACTAATCGCCATATGAATTTAGCATAACTACACTGCAAGAAAAGGTGATGAATAGTTTCTCTTGTTGCACAATAACAACAGGACTTATCCCCCCGCCAATTGCGCTTAGCCAAATTATCTTTAGTTAATAACACCCCTTTCTTTAAATACCACAAGAAGATTTTAATCTTCAATGGTAATTTGGTATGCCAAATATCTTGTGAAACTTTAACTCCATTATTAACCAGGTATTTGTACATAGATTTAACGAGAACAGCCAAGATATGAAGCGCCACTTAAATTTATCGGACTCCCCTTGCAAGGAAGTATTCACCGTTCTCGCCACTAGACTCACCCAATCACGCAAATTATTCCCCGGTAGCGATCTCCTAAAAGACACATTTAGCAAGGAAGACCCAATGACTTCCGCAATAAAGAGTGTCTTTTTCCTAACAATATTATAGAGAGAAGGGTATTGAGATTTAAAGGGTAAATTATCCAACCAATTATCTTCCCAAAACCTTATTTGGGTCCCATCTTTAAGATATAGGTCCCTAGGTTTAGGAATTGAGCTTTGACCCCATCAGGCTACTCGAAAATGTGAGTCACTAGGTTTCTTTTCTACTTGACTTAGAGGCTTGCCTTTTAAATATTTGTTTCTCAATAATCGCTGCGTGTTCCTTGCTCATTGCAAAGTTTAAACAACCACTTGCTAAGGTGCTTTTATTCTCAGAGGTCAAGGTTTAAAATCCCTAACCCACCTTGATCTTTTGGTTGACAAATATGTTTCCATCTCATGAGCCTCAGATTTCTTCTTGTGCCGATCATTTTACCAAAAAAACCGAGATCTGTAATAATCTATCTTTTTAAGGATTCCCGAGGATCTCAAAAAGACATCATAAACATAGGTAAGCTGGACAAAACAGAATTAATCAACACTAACCTCCCACCAACCGACAGCAGCTTACCTTTCCAACTACTTAATCTTTTCTCGAATCTCTCCACTACCATCCGCCAATCTGAATTACTCAACTTCCTATAGTGCATCGAATCCCCAAGTATCGAAAAAGGAATGAACCTAACTTACGACCAAACAAACCGGAGTAATCAAATTTCATGGTCCTTTGCCCGACCAAAACAAAATATTTCACTTTTGTGGAAATTTTTTTGAGACCGCAGAAATTGCTCAAAAGCACATAATGAAGTTTCATATTTTTCGCCTCCTCAAAGCTATGGTCCATGAAAATTACCGTATCATCAGCGTATTGGAGTATAGATAGACCCTCATCAACCAAATGAGGAATCACTCCCTTAATTTGGCCATCCTCTTTAGCTCGTGCCAAAATAATAGCCAACATATCCACAACTATATTAAAAAGAATTGGGGATAGCGGATCCCCTTGACGAAGCCCTTTCTTAGTTTGGAAATATGACCCCAAGTGATCGTTAACCTTAATATTAACATTCCCCCCGTGAACAAAAGATTTGATCCAATTACACCAAATCGGCGAAAAACCTTTCATCCTCAGCGTTTGATGTAAAAAATCCCATCTAACTTTGTCATAGGCTTTCTCAAAATCAATCTTTAAAATAACTCCATTCCATTTTTTCTTATGCAACTCATGCAAAGTCTCATGAAGGATCACTGCACCCTCCATAATATTTCTTCCAGGCAAGAATGCCGTTTGAGAGGGACTAATGACTTTTTGAGCAACCTGAGAGATTCTATTAGTAGCCACTTTTGTGAATATCTTAAAACTGACATTCAACAAACAAATAGGTCTATACTGTTGAATCTGCTTTGAATCTTTAGCTTTTGGCACCAAAATTATAGTCCCGAAATTCAGACTACTAAGATTTAGAGTGCCATGATAGAATTCATCAAAAAGAGCCATTAGATCGAATTTAATAACATCCCAAAAGACTTGATAAAACTCAGGCGGGAACCCATCAGGTCCAGGAGCTTTATTTCCTTCCATTTGGAATACAGCTCTCTTAACCTCCTCCTCTTGAAAGCTAGAGATTAGGATCTCATTTTCCAGAGGTGAAATTTGAGGAATGTCTGCTACTCTTGTTTCATCCAACGATAACCTAGTAGGATCAGAGGGACCAAACAAGTTCTTATAATAAGTGGTAATATACTTTCTTAAGTTAGCATCACCGAAATTAGCCCTGCTTCTTGTTCCAGCTGAAAAATACGGGACTTACGATGTTTACTGTTAGCAACCAGATGGAAAAATTTAGTATTGGCATCACCTTCAAGTAAGGTCTTAACTTTGGCTCGCTGATACCACTTGATCTCTTCCTCCCTTAACAATTGAGCTAACCTCTCATTCAGAAAATTTTTCAAATTTAACTCATCAGAAGAGAGGGCCATAGTCTCAGATTTCTTATCCAAAGCATCAATATTATCAAGCAACTGTTTTTTTTCCTTTCTATAAGTGCCACTCACATTTTTAGCCCATCCTCAAGTATTGACGCAGACGCCTAATCTTAGATTGCCAACGCTCCGAGACGTACCTCCGCACATCGGTATTTCCAGGATATTCTTAACCATATCGAAGAACCCGCCACGAAGTAACCAACCAAGTTCAAATTTGAACAAAGGTGGGCCAATGGATGTAGACGAATCACCGTGTTTAAGAATAAAGGGTATGGTCCGAGATACCTCCGTTAGAGCAAATAAGGTGGAATAAGGAATTTGGATTCCCAATTGCGTGCTAACTAGGACTCTATCCACCAAACGCCTGCCTTTCCGATTGTTTGCCCAAGTAAATTGTCCGCTCGACAATTCCAATTCTTTAAAGTTAAAAGTATCAATAATGGCGTTAAACATAAAAGGCCATCTATCATTATAATTAGCGTTATTTTTTTCATGAGGGCCCCTTAAGATATTAAAGTCCCCACCTATCAACATAGGTAAAGTCTCTTTACTACAAAGGTGGGCCAACTCAAGAGAAAAGCGACTTTTGGGGCTGTTGAGCCTACCCATACAACCGACACCAATATCCATTGGTAGCCATCACTCTTGTTTCTAACTTTAAATTTCACAAAAAATCCCCTCCTCAATTTCGCCTAAATCAAACGTCAACAAATTAACCCCCACTAACATGCCACCAGATCTACCAATAGGAGATTTGCAATGCCACAAGAAATCCTTTCCAGCACAAAGATGTTTAAGGAAACTTTGTGAGCACTCCCTCCTCCCTGTTTCTGATAAAGCAATAAAATCTAAGTTTTTCTCCAAAGTAATATCCGATATGAACTTGAATTTCTTCGGGTCAGCCAACCCATTGCAATTCCAAAAGATCCCTTTCATTAATTACCCGAAAAAGTGAGATTCCTACACTTACTCCTCTTCTTCCTTTTCCTTTCCCTTTTTTTAGCAATACGGGTACGAGTTTGATGATCACTTAAGTAATCCAACTCACCCTCACTAAACCCCTCGGACGCATCCCCACAAAAATTATTTGCTGCAATAAACTCAAGATCACTAGCATTGTCTAAGGAAACCTCATTAGCATTGCAGTGCTTGGCTTCCTCCTTAGGATCCACCCGAGAGTTAGAATTACTATCCCTCCCACAAACCAAATTCGTAAGAGATTCAACATTATGGTTTATATCATCATCAGTACAACCCATGCATATACCAACAGATGTAACATTCCTAAGAATATCAATATCCTTATATGAATCAAAAGAAGTAGGATAAGAAATACCTTCACCAGTTGAATCTTCCAAGTTAAGCCTTGCTTTCATCTTTGCAGCCCTTTCCAGAGTGCTTTGATCAGCAACTACCGCCGATCTCTTGCTAGACCGAGGTGTAGACCCGAGCACCTGAGAGGTCACCTTTGGAGCTGAAGTTGACCCGAGCACCTGGGAGGTCACCTTTGGAGTTAATTCGGTGCCATCCACGTGGACCTTAATCACGTGAAGTCGAGGAGCAACCGTCATCATCTTAGTTACCCCGCCCACCTGAATCCCAAAAGCATCCACCCCATCTTTTGAAGAATCCTTCCCAGGCTGCCAATCCAAGCTGACCGGCTGAGAAGCAACTCCAGAAACACTAGAGTTTTGAGACTTTTGCCCGACAGACGGAACCGATCCAGGCTGATTAGATTTACCACTAGAAATAACCGGACTCTTGCCCTTTTGCACAGACTTCTGGTGATCAGCAAAATCATCCAACACATCCTCATCCATACCATTGTCATCCCCATCCAACGGGTCTAAATCCATATTGATAGGTACAGGATTATCCGGGTCCATGTTATTCTCCACACGAAACTGAAGTTCGTACACAAAGTCACCCACAACAATGTTAACAAATTCCGGAATCAAATCCGGCTTAAGACAGGCGACCTTGACTCTAGCAATGTCATGTTCTTTTGTAAACTTCATGTCGACCTCACGAGAAGCCCCTAAAATAGACCCCACAGCCCAGATGATATGAAACAGCCTTAGCTCTTGAGTTAATCCTCTAAATGAACCCAAACCTTCGAATTTCATATCTGAAAACATCCGAGCTAGCTTTCTCGTCAATACTCATTGTAGCCTTCACACATTTAGTGACAACAGACCCCATTCCACTAGACGTCAAGCTCACCTTTGATGGAAACATTGTCACAAATGTATTAGGACTACTCTCTTCCACTTTCCACTCCCAGTTGCCTGGAATCAGCCTCTCCAGTTCAGACTTGACATTTCCCACAGACATAGAGTTTTCAATGACTTTTACTACTGCAGCTGTGGACTCATGTGATAACTTTTGATTTCCTAAATAAGGGATGTAATAAAAACCCAACCCCTCAACAGCATAACCACTGGGAATAGCTGTAGTCCTGATGAACTTATTGGATGAGCAAGCCTTTGTAACATGATCATCAGAGCCACAATTATCACAAATCAATTCAGTAGTGCAATCTGTGTTAATATGACCCTTAGTTAAGCACCTATAGCAATAAGGCTTATTGTTCTTGATCTTCACCACCCTCTATCGGCAGCATTACGTAAACATCCCTTTAGACCCATCCATCTCCTTAGGCGCTAAAATAGCGACTCGAGGTAAGATTCGCTACCATCCTCTCGCTGCGAAGTCGCACAAGAGGAGCTTTGAATTGGCCATCAGAAACTTGCGGTCCAGAAGACTGAAAGGATGTGCCTCGGCGATGAACAATGCTCTGACCACCTTCAGAGGGAATATCACCCCGGGCGCCAAATCCTCCATCCCCAAAGCCTTGTCTTCCAAACCCCTGGCCAGCAACACGATTGCCACGCCCATCAAAGCGAAAACCACGCCCCCGACCATACCCAACCTGGCTGTTGCCACCATTAGTACGCCCGTGGCCACGCCCTTGGCCACCGCGGTAATTGAAGCCACGACCAGCATACCCATAATTGAAGCCAGAAGTGAACCCTGGCTCAACATGCTGGAGAGCTTGCCCAACACCGCGCCGACCAGCACCAGCACCTCCGTCCTGACTCGCCATCGATGGAGCGCCTTCGATGAGGACCGCCGCGTAGGTACGACGAAGCGGAACAACAGAAGAGACAGCAGACGGATTAGAATGGCAGTTAGGGTTACGCTTGAAGGAGCCGGTTCTTGAAAAAAAGGCCACCAGGCCGGGAGTTGGGCGAAACCACTTGCCAGGGCCAATCTGAAAACGTTTTTGCCTCCGATCCGTATGTCTGTTGGTTGACCTGGGCTGCTTCCTATCGGCCTTGTCAAGTGATGATAAGGAATTTTCCATCCCACTTGGCCCAACATTTTGAAGCACCGTTGGACTACAATCACCAGAACGACGCCCGGAAATTTCTCCTTCATTCATATCCATAACTGTCATTGACGATCTTGACGGAGACAAACAAGGACGGTTCGTACGAATCGCCGCACACAACGCATCACCAATCGTTCTCGGCGGTGACACCCGTGGAGGCGGCAATCGACCTTGCCAGGGACGAATACCGACCTTGCGATGAACTAACGTGTTAACAATGTTCTTAGCCAAAGCACAACGATTCAGGCCAGAAGAATTAGATTTGAGCGGAGACTTACAACCCAAGAGTTCAACCTCAGCACGCTGAAGGTCAGTCATGGAAAATCCCGCTGCTTTTGCCTCAGCGATAAATTCCGGCGAAGAAACATCATCGTCATCAGATGACTCCGTCTCAGAATCACCCTTCGCCCAGAATTTCAACCTTTGCACCTTACCATGAACCGGACCTGGCTTAGAACAGAAAGCTGCTACTGATTCCACCACCTCAGACAGCTCTGTTCTAGCCGCTTGCATATCATGGTTTGATAACTCTCTGCCACAACCTACGTCTCCCTTTCGCTTCGAAAAATGTAACACAGCATGTGCACCAAGGGATAGACGCCTGGCCGTCATCCCTCACCAGCCATACAACATGGAGCAGACCAAAGACCTGAACGACAAGCCAAGAGAAAATACCTGTCGCCGGCCCTCCTAGCTACCGACGCGTGGCCTCCCACGCGAGCTTATAGAGGCGTACAACGTTCTCGTGCTCCAAATCATCGGATTTCAGGCGTTCTCTTGCCCAATTGGTCCGACCTCCTCCAAATCATCAGATCTCGAGCGTTCTCCTGCCCAGTTGGTCCGAAAATGTCTGCTATTTGGTGTTTTCTGTTTGGGGGCTGCTGTTCTGCTCCAAATCGGAGATCTCAAGTGTGAATTTTTCCCTGGATCTGTGAGCTCTCTGGCCATTGCCGCCGAATGCTCCTCCTCCTTGTCGACGTTGCTGTGGCCTTCTGCTTCCTTTTCTCAGCACTTATCAGTAAAGGTGGTGGTTATCTTGCCTCATGTTTTATTCCTTATCCCTGTGGCTGTTACTGTGGCCAGATCGAATATTTTAACCAGTTACTATTATTTTTCCAGTTATGCATTTATTTGGCCAGTGAGTCCAATGGAATGATGCAATGCAACTTGCAAGCAATATTACTCTATGATTCATGTAGGCATTTCTCATTTCTAGGAGTAGAAAAACATCTTGCTTAATGTAACTTGATCACCTGGCTATATTCTTCTATATGTGCATCACGTTTGACTTTAGCTGGCTCATATGCTGCAAAAGAATGAGTATATTGTTCTTTAGCAGTTCAGATCACGCGGAGCAATGTCAATGTTTCTGTAATGCTTGAGCTAGGCAGTTTTCATCTGTTGCTTTACATTTTTCAATATGCATCTTGTTTGACTTTGTTAGACTAATCTGTTAATGTTTAACAATTCGCTATACTGAGTTAGTCCTTTATCTAGCAGTTGATTTGCACGCATGATTACAATTGCCCTTGGTTGGTTAGTCACCCCAGTGTCTTACTTAGGACTTGACTCTCTCCTGGTGCTAATGCATCATGCATTGCCAAATTTTTTGACTCTCTCCTGATAGCTTGGTATATTAGCTGCATTTGCCCTTTTTTTCAGGCCTAAGAAATCTGGAATCACTGAATATGAGATACTGTAACTGCATTGCAGATTCAAATATCAAGTATTTGTCAGGTAGCTGCACATCCATTTGTGTCCTTTGAGACTGCTGTTTTGATACTTGACTCTCTCCTGGTGCTAATGCATCATGCATTGCCAAATTTTTTGACTCTCTCCTGATAGCTTGGTATATTAGCTGCATTTGCCCTTTTTTTCAGGCCTAAGAAATCTGGAATCACTGAATATGAGATACTGTAACTGCATTGCAGATTCAAATATCAAGTATTTGTCAGGTAGCTGCACATCCATTTGTGTCCTTTGAGACTGCTGTTTTGATATAGCATATGGTGCACTTAGACCCCTTACCTCAATAGAAACTAAGCCAATGTTATTTTGAATAGCCAAAACTAAGGAAGCTATACCAGATCTTCCATTCTTGCAAGGCTAACAACTGACAAGCACCTTTCTTTTTGCGGATCTCACAAATTTTAAAGAGCTGCAATTGTCATGTTGCAGAATTACTGATTTGGGTGTTTCTTATCTTAGAGGTAAACATAACTATAAGTTTTACAATTCCTAATTAGAATGTTGATCTTTCTCTTGATGATTCAAAGATCCATCCTTTTCATGTGCTACTTTTACTGTCTTTTAAAAATGTTTTTTTTCTGACTCTTATTGCCCATTAGGAACATGTCCAAATGGTGCTTAAGTTGCTGTCGACATTTCTCCCTCAAGATTCTGGAACAAATGGCTGCTATATACATCACATGCCTATGCTGCATACTCTCATATCTGGGATTTCTTCCATTGACGCCGTTCATATTCTCTTCATGTATGGCTTGGTAAGAAAAACATTGTTCTCATATAGCTCATGACATGTCAGATTTTAGAATTACATTTGACATTGATAGAGCAAATTTCCCTGTACTGGATTGTATCAGATATATATTCATGATTAAATGAAGCCCCATATGCTTGTTTATCATCATCTGTGCAATTTATACATGCTCAACAGAACTAGCTAATGGGTGAGCAAACATCTACCTGCAGAGCAATTGTCACATTTGGTCTGGTACATTATCAGAGACGGTTCTTCCGTCTGTGATAGCCCGTTTGTTCTAGGCTAGTTATTCTTACTTTCTGCGTTGCAGGTTGGGAAGGCCATAGCCATGGCCACAAGAGCCACCAAGAGGAAGGCAGCCCTAGTATCCTTGTTGACAAATGCCATGATTTTTTCTCCTGGACGGCTGCTAATTTTTTTCTCCTGTTTTTTTATAGCACTTCTTGTTCTTCGTTTTCTATCAGTTTTCTCATTCTGCTCTGTTTATTTTATATCCACAGACAGCAGGAGCAAAGATAAGATACCCCATCATTTAAGGTATGAATTTAGGTTTTCATACCTTAAATCATGGATTTGTTACCAAGGCGGTGGCATCGTTGCGTGCGTGCTGCTAGCTAGGGCCCACATGTCATACAGCACCCCATCTTCATTTGGATCCCCATTGCGCCGGCGGGGGATGGGATCTGAGCGGAGGCGACTACGACGCGCCAGACCGCGTCCTTCTCCAGTCCTCCCCCGAAGCCTAGGTATGATGTGCCAGCCAATTCTTCTCGCCGGTGATCTCAGCCGTCTCTGCGCTGCAATGGTTTCTCAGCGTGGAACGGAGCTTGTTTGCTCGTCTGGATTTTGTGAGGCTTGCATTAGGTGAAGCGCGGGTTTGGGATTCCCGATCGTGTTGTGGTTTTGTGAGATACCTCGTTCGATGACTTGCCTTGGCTTTTGATTTTGACAGTTTTTTTCTTTTCGTGTTCGTTTGGCGTTCGATCTTGAAAGTTTTTTCGTATTCGTTTGGAATTTGTGGGACATCTATATTTCAGGCTCACCTCTTTCGCCGATCAAAACGCCGCGCAAGAAAAATCAATGAGACTCGGAACGGGATGAATTAACATCGTCCGAGATTTTAGGCTCGATTAATATCAGCAGAAAATGAAATCCCAGACTAGTATACATACATACATACAGAGGTCCTAATCTCATTTCCTGGTGAGACTAATATGCCGTACGTATACAACTATGTTTCGCTCCGATGTCTGATACTTAATCAAAATATTGCTAATTAAGCTCTCTTTAATCTGTAGTAAGCCCTAACAATTTAACTGCACTAACTGTAAAAATGAACACATAAAAAAGTGGTATCATTTCATTTTAAGCCTTTGATCTCTTATGACATGTCATAAATCTTGTTTCCATCCGCATGTGTGCAACCGCATGTGATGCTCCGACGCTTCTCACAATGAATAACAATATGCTGTTCAAGTTTCAATATTCACAATATTATGATTAACTTTTGTTCAAACACATACGAAATAAAAAATTATTTAGCATAGTTAAAGCCATTTATACCAACAAGGTCGACGTACAATTTAGGGAAAACTAGGTAAAAGGCAGCTGATGCTGCTCTATTAATTCTTAGTGCAGCAATAAACAAATATCTATAGAAGTAAGGGTAATCACCTCACTGGGCAGCACTTTGCATCGGTGCTGTCCATTTGGTGTACTCTTTTTTGATCTTCTTCAGCCTCATGACCACATTGCTCATCATCATCCTTTGCTCAGACGAGTCGTTTGAGCACAGTAAACCCAACTAGAACATTGGCACAAGAAAGCCATCCCAATTGCTGCTAGAAGAAGAAGAGCCTTGCATTACCTCACTGGGCTTGCCCACCCTGCGTCTTTGCTGTCGATTTGGTGTAGTCCTTTTTGATCTTCTTCAACCTCACGACCACATCGTTCATCATCATCCTTTGCTCAGGCGAGTCACTTGAGCAGAGCAAACCCAACTCGAACACTGGCACAAGAAAGCCATCCAAATTGCAGCTAGAAGAAGAAGAGCCTTTCATTAGCTGGCTATCCACAACATTACCAAGCTTCGCAGGAAACGCCTGAAGAACCCATTGCCTGATGCTCAGTTCTCCACCAAACATAGCTTCTGTGGGTCTCCTTCCGGAGAAGACTTCAAGGAGCATGATCCCGTAGCTGAACACGTCGCTCTTCCGTGATGCTTTTCCAATTGAACCGTACTCTGCTCATGAAATTCACAGACAATAATAAAATTAGAGCATGATTGATCAACCAATGGATTTAAAAAGAGTTGGAATGAATAAGAGTACAAGTGCTAGCTAGTACCTGGTGCCATGTACCCAAGTGTTCCAGGCATGCTCGCAGAGATCATGGAGCTGTCATCAGTTAGCAGCAACTTTGCAATGCCAAAGTCTGCCATGTGAGCTGTCATGCCTTCATCAAATAACACGTTGCTAGGCTTCAAGTCACAGTGCAAGACCACCTCGTAGTGCTCATGGTGCAGATACTCCATTGCCAGCGATACGTCTAGCATGATGTCCAGCCTCTGGAGAAACCCTAAGATCCTTCTGCCTTTCGAGTTGTGTAGGATTGTCTCTAAGCTGCCATTGGGCATGTACTCAAGCACCAATGCTCTGAAGTCCAGGTTGGAACAGGTGTTCAGTATCCTTATCAAGTTGCGGTGTCTTGCCATGCGAAGCACACGGCACTCGGCATCGAAGCTTCTCATGGCCTGTTCCAGCTGCATGTCTAGAACTTTTATGGCAACCACCAAACCGTTGCTCAGTTGGCCCTTGAAGACCTTTCCAAAGCTTCCAGAACCCAAAAGGTTGCTATCACTGAAATTATCAGTGGCGCGAGCAAGCTCATGGTAGGAGACTGACTGATGGCTGATCATGTCAACCACACCGGTAGAAACTATCATCCCTTGCTGTTTCTTAACCTTCTTTCTAATCAATGCATATATGCCGGAAGCTACCGCTCCAACTGCTAAGATGATAGCAGGGAGCAAAAATTTCAGCATGTGATTGTTGGTTTTGCGAGACTTGGTACGACACGGTGGAAATCCTAAACGTGAAGCACCACATAGCCCTGTGTTCCCCACCAAGTATTGCAGGCTAATGTTTGAGAAGACACCTCCTTCTGGTATCTGACCTTGTAGCTTATTGAAAGACAAGTTCAAGCTAGTGAGGTAGGTAAAATTGGCCAGGTACTTTGGGATTGTGCCGGAGAGATCATTATGGGATAGGTCCAAAGTCTGCAAGCTGGCTAGCTTGCCAAAAGAGTCTGGAATCAATTCATAGAATGAATTGTGTGATAGGTTCAAGTAGGTTACCATTTGGAGTTTTCCAATCGAATCTGGTAGGCCACCAACTAAGCTGTTGGCCGAGAGATCCAAGCTGTTAATTTGTTTTAAATTGCTTATATCAACTGGCAATGTACCATTCAAGAAGTTTTGAGACAGATCTAGCTGGATGACGCTATTAAGATGAAACAAACTTGGGTGTATAGTTGACGCTAACTGGTTGTGGGATAATATCAGGTATTCTAACGTGGTGAGGTTACCGATGTCCTTTGGTATGGAGCCAGAGAATTTGTTATTTGAAAGGAACAATCTTTCTATATTCTTTAGCATTGCAATTTGAGATGGGATGGGGCCAAACAAGTTATTTCCACCGAGGTCAAGCCACTGGAGATTCTCCATCATCATGATTGATTCTGGAATTGCACTATGCAGTTGGTTTGCAGCAAGATCTAGCCAATTGAGACTAGTTAAATTTGTAATCGTAGTCGGAAATTCACCGGTTAACATGTTCTCACCTGCAAGAAAAATTTGCAGTTGACTTGACAGATTCCCAACATAGCTAGGGAAGCTCCCAGTGAAATAATTCTGTTCTATGGAGAGTACCTGTAGTTTCCTACAATTGGAAAGAATAGAGAGGAAGCTGAGATCCCCCGGTAGGTGGTTTTGTGAAATATCAAGTTGCAACAAAGAGTTCAAGTTACCAATTGTTTCTGGTACTGATCCAGCCAACAGGTTTGCGAACAATGATAGGACTGCTAATTCAGACAGGTTGCCAAGAGAAGCAGGGATGGATCCAGTTAGTTGATTGTCGGAGAGACCCAAAAATGAGAGTTGGCCCAGTTGTCCAAGTTCTACCGGAATGGATCGTCCTAGGTTGCAGGATGACAGGCCTAGGACACCTAGCCAAGTGAGGTTGTAGAGCGCAGCAGGGATTGGGCCAACAAGGTCATTCGCACTCAACTCAAGGTAATTGAGATAAGCCAATTTGCCCAGCCATGCTGGCACAACACCCTCAAACGAGTTCTCTTCTAGGGAAAGAGCCTGGAGGTTCTGACAAGCTGCGAGACCAAGTGGAATCTGACCAGTGAAGCTATTTTCTCCGATACTGATTATTCGTAGCATTGGGAGACTAAAACTTTCATTGCCAGGAATAGGACCAGTTAAGTTGTAGTTGCCACTGAGGTAGATAACATTTAGTGTAGACATGTTGAAGATGGCTGGTGGCACTGGACCGACGAGATGGTTGAGTTGCAAGTTAAGGTGCTCGAGCATTGGCAAGGAGCCAATGCAATCTGGTATCGGCCCTGACAGGCTGTTGTTGCCAATGCCCAGATAAGTTAGCAAACGCGTATCATTGAATAGATTGTTCGGTATCGAGCCAGTGAGGTGATTCGTCATGAGACTTATGTAGTGAAGATTGTGCAGGTTCTGCAGCTCTACAGGGATTGGACCAGATAGACGGTTAGACCTTAAGACAAGTACTTGAAGCCTCGTTAGGTTTCCTATGGTAGCAGGGATGCTACCGGACAGGCCATTGAACCTAAGATCTAGGACTTTGAGGCGACGGAGTCTTCCTATATCATCTGGGATCAAACCCGTGAGGTTGGTCCTGGTGAGGTTGAGGACGGAGAGGAAAGAGAGGTTACCGAGGTGAGGAGCAAGCAAACCGTGGAGGGGCACGTCCAGCAGCTCCACGGCGGTGATGCGCTGCCTGCGTCGGCTGCACGAGATGCCGACCCAGTGGCAGAAAGGCGTGCCGGTGGTCCAGTTGCCACTAAGGATGCCGAGAGGGTCAGACAACTGGGCTTTGAAAGCCATTAGCGCGGCGAGGTCGGTGTTGCTGCTGTTGCTCTTGCTCGGACCCAGAGAAGATGCAACAACTGCAGTGGATAAGGCGATCAATAGCGAGATGGATGTGAATGGAAATCTAAGTGTCATGTCTAGGGACATGGATGATTGGGTACGTATATTGATAACAGCTTGGTCCTAGAGAACACCCTGGAAAAGCTCCAGCAAAAAAAATTTGAGGACCAACCGAGGTCGGGAGGGCTCGCTGAAGACTTCACCAGAGTTGGAAAAGAAGCGCTCGTGGAGGGAGATCTGGAGAGCTTCGGTCAAAACTGAGATTTATAGGGCACTGTGTGGGAATGAAATGAGCAGCTCGTGGTTCAATTTATAGGGCAAACGGCTACCGAAGACTTCGCCCAGAAATGAGATTGAAACCGATATACAGTTAGCCATAAATTCAACAACTCATGCATCCAGCTATAAATTGGGCTTGAGAAATTTGAAGAGTTTTATATTCGGAAATAATTTAATTAATTTAGAAAATAATTATTTTCCTACTGAAAATTCAGAGAAAAATCAAATTAAACCCTGAGAAATAGCAAGCAAAATCTCATAAATCCAAGAAAATTACCGACTATAGCAATTGAAGCACAAATAAAACATAAAATATAAAATAATATTGTAATTTTTAAACAATAAATAGTATAAAATGCTGAAAATTCTTTTTATCATGGAAAAATATTATAACAGCCCCAAAAATTCTAGAAACATTCAAAGAATTTAAATATGGAATTTTAAACTTTCTAAAATTATTTCCAACCTAAATTTATTTTTTATGTTTACAAAAAATTCTTTTAATTTATGAAAATAGGGAAAACCTTTTAAAATTGAGAAAATACAAGAAAAATTATTAGAAAAATACAAAAAATTGATTTTTTTAAAAATCATAGAAGGCAATAAAATAATATTTTTAGTTTTAAAGAATATTTTTTCTTTTATGTTTAGAAACAAAATTCTAGGATGTTACATTTGACAATGGTGTTTTTAACCCTGTGAACCCTAGCTGTCATGACTGCTTGGGATGAAGCCATATATGGGCCTTGTCGTGATTTTCTTTATTGCGCACCAAAGGAAGTGTGTATATTGGTAAAAGTGATCATATCTTATGGATAAAGTTGTATAACCTCTATAGAGTGTAAAACTAATCAATCAGCCTTGTCCTAAGTTATGGGCACGCCGAGCAAGCTATTCACATATTAGATTTTTGATATTTTAAAAATGATTTCAGAAAGATGAATTTCAGATGGAGTGTTCTCATTATGAGAAAGTTGGTTTAACTCTAGGATGGATCTTGAGATGAAAAGTTATTTGAAAAACATTATTTAATAAAATTGTACCTTGGAAAAATTACTTCGAATATATGAAAACTTACTCCTTTATGCAAAATTAACCATATTGCATTCCACTACAGGAAAAGTACTTATTGTCCACGGCTAAATATATGGTAGACGGCCAAAATAACCCGTCGACCAAAACTAGATTAAGGTCGACTACCAAAAGAATAGCCCTCGACCCTAACCGTGAAAAAAGTCGCCATAGCCTCCCACCCCGAATTGGGGTACTGTGGACATTAGGGTCGATTAGAAGAAGAATAGCCGCCCACCATAATTAGGGTGGGCCATGCCGCGTGGGTCGACCATAACTAGGGTGGACGGGATTATTTTTTGGTCAGAGACCTTTAATTAGGGTGGACGGCTACGTGGCCGTCGACCATAACTAGCCTTACCTCGCCCCCAGCCCGACTAAATCCCCATTCTGGTTGGCCGAAACTCGATCGTCACAGATTTCTCACCGATCGAATCCTCGAGGTCCGCCGCCCCCTCCGTGGCGCGCTCGCTCGGCCGGTGGCCACCTCTCCGCTCAACGCCGCCTCCCTTTGCTGAGGGCGCCGCCTCCCGTTGGCCTGTCGTCCCCTCCGCCTACTGTCCGTCTGCCGCCTCCGCCTCCCAGCCGCCTCCCGGTGGCTCCAACAAGATCCTCCGCTCAAGGCGGCCCGGCCCGCCTCCGCCTCGAGGGCCACATACCCAGCCAGCCTCCGAGGGCGCCTCCTTGGGGGCGTCGCTGCCTCCACAGGTCCGCCGCCTCCCTGACGGCCGATGTGTGGAGCGCCGGCATCATCATCTACAAACTGCTCTACGGCGTGCCTCCATTCTGGGTAGGTACGTTCCTGCCACATGAACACATCACATCATAGGTTAATTTTTTTATCAGTATCTAGTTTGTACTCTTGTTTCATTTTAATTGTTTGGTTCAGCAATAGAGTAGTTTTGTTTTTTTGTTGTTTCGTTGAACTCTACACTTCTATTTAATTCATTGTATATTTTGTTTCCTCCTCATCAGATATCTCGTTTATGGATGACCAGGCCTTCTTTGCTGCACCTCTTCCTGTTACAAATCAGTTAGTTGCCTACAAGAACTACTTCAGGCTAAAGTGCTCACTGAATGCTGATATCATTTTTCTTCTTGTTCTAATTCAAGCTATGATTTGAAGCAATCTGATGTAATCTTGCTTGCAGCTCACAAGGGGAGCTCTGGAGTTGGACATTGTTCTTTGTTGGTGTCACTGCTGTTGCTTTTGGTTCATCCTATTATCATCTCAACCCGAATGACGCCACGCTAGTCTGGGACAGATTGCTAGTGAGTTTTTTTTCCTAATACCTTCTATGTAATAGATCTAACATACAGTACCATTTTTTCTACAGCTATTCCTATTATGTTGGGTCCTGAGGAGTCTCACAGTGTTGGTGCTTACAGTATTTTGGTCCCATGACATGCCAATAGATTTGGATGGGGATAATTTAGCCCAACCCCCTTGTGTAGTACTGAATAATTGCAATCTGAAATTCTGAATACATTATAAGGCCCTGTTTTGGTAGGATTGGGTGTGAATCTAAACCAACCACTTGAACTAGAACCAATGGGGTTTGGGTAAGAAAGAGATGGAGAGATTATTTCACCCCTAAATCACTAGGTTCAGTCGCCTGATATGTCCCAACAGACTTGTTTTCTTTGAAACTGCCTGGTGGAGAGTGAAAGATTGAAAGGCATCAATTACTATATTTGTCCTCCCTTATTTTCTCAGTTTTTAATATGGTGAAGAATGACATATTGGCTTGTTTGTCTAGATGACGATTGCTTTCACATCTATCATGGCCATTTTCATTATTGAAAGAGTTGATGATAGGGCAGGAACAAAGTCTCTTGCACCACTTGTTATTGCTGGTGTACTGAGCATCCTGTATTGGAGGCAAGCTCTTTCAACTGTCTAGCTGTTTTTCCCCAAGAAATATTTGTTCTTCTTCATGCCCTTAATTTTTGTTGTCTTAACTCTATATAGGTTCTTTGATGATCTTCGCTCATGATATGTAGATGTTTTTTTAACTATTTGTCAATACCATAAAATGATCAGAAGTGGAAGTTTCTCCATTTGTTTTATTTATCTTACATTGAACACTTACAAGACAATCCCATTTGTTCCCCCTGTGTTTGCTGTTATTTGGAAATTCATAGAGCAGCCAATGGTCCACTCTAAATAAAATCTTATTTAGTTGTTGGACTTCAAATAAAATCTTATTTGGTTGTTGGACTTCAATGAAACTTTTGCTGTAAGAATTAGCCAACCATGCATAAGCATTTCTTCTCAGCATAATTTAGTATGACACAGGATTTTTCTACTTGTTCTTATCTCTCAAAATAATTTCAGGATTTTACCTCCTTGCTAAAGTAGAAGAAGCTGCAGACAAACCTATCTATAAGTGGACCTATCAGATTGTCAGTGGTCATACTCTTAAGCATTTATGTGAAGTGCATGCAAAGCTTTACGAGCTCTATATCAAATATTCTTATCATGTCAATGAGCAAAGTAATGATACATTGAATCACAGTAACAATAGGACCGCAGCTGAGAAATTTAAAGAACTTGATGAGTATCTTGGAGGGGAACTCTGTCCTCAGAATGATGCTTTTGATATCCTGATGTGGTGGAAGGACAATTCATCAACATATCCAACACTTGGTAAGATTGCACGCGACATTTTAGCAATACCTGCAAGTGCAGTTTCAGAAATTCAGAATGTTGTCTACAAACTTCATTTACCAGACAGTTACATCTAACTGAAATGTTCACCTATTGTCGAACAGGAACAAGTGGCGCAGATGGTGGAAATAATGGCGTGGCAGTTTAACCCGTGGGGAGCTACACTGGCTACCTTCAGGTCTTCGTTCCCCATTCTTCATGATGTTTAAGTTCCGAACTTATCCTTTTTTTTAACCTAACTTTTCTATTTTTGTATTTTCGAGCAGCTCCCTAAGTTTGCTGTGGTTCTTCAGCTGGATTTCGAAGCTCCCCGTGATAGATATCAACTTTAGGTTTTGCTGCACTTAGTGTGAAATTGGAATAACTTTGTCAGTATAGTAAGTTTTGTAGTAACTGTCTGTGCTTGTTTTATTCACAAAATATTTGATAAATCAAACAGAAACTGCGATTATTAAATTTTACAAGATCAGTGGTTTGGAACAAGGTTATGTACGATATTTTGGAAAACTTGGGCTTGTTGGTGGTACCTGTTTTCTTGACACTCATGCTGGCCAAAAGGACTATTGAACTAGAAAGGTACGCTTCTATACTGCCTTTTTCAAGAACAACATTGTTTACTCCAAAAACTGTCTGATCTCCTTCTCGTGATACAACTCCAAAATCTGTAATTTTGATTAGATTCAACTAGTTAAACTGTCTTCATCTGTTAAGTGGAACTTGATGGAAACTAAACTTACATCGGTATATTTATCTTGAGAAATTTTTATTATGTGTCAGGCTGAACGTCATTGGTTATTTGCTCTATACTGAATACACCCAATGTTTGCAATTGCATGCAGCAAATTTAATTGAAAATTTTGTGTCTTTGGCATGCAAAGTAATGCTATTCCCCATCAAAAAGCAAATGAAGGAATTGAGGACATTTTTTCTTTCACGTGGATCGGGCGATTTTTTTTAAATGCCGATTAATTAGGGTGGACGGCATTTTCACATAGCCGTCCACCTAATCTTAGGGTCTCACCTTTTTTTTCCGTGTGTCGTCCACCTAAGCTTAGGGTCGACGGCCTTTTCCACGTGGGTCATCCCACCCTAATTTTATTATGGTCATTGACTTAAAGAGGCCGTCCACCCTAGTCTAGAGTGGACGATTGCTTTTTCCGTCGACCTTAGCTAGTCTATAGTGGGCGGCCTATATTTGGTCATGTCGACCCTAATAGGGTGGACAACGCACCGTCAATTTAATATTATGGTCGACCACTTACTTTCGGCGGCTTAAGGTGGACGGCCATTGTCTAATCCCTAATTATGGTGGACGGTTTCGGCTCTAGGGTGGACGGTTTTGGCTGTCGAAATTACTGTTTTTCCCTGTAGTGTTCCTTTGTCACATTTACATTAATAAGGTATTCCCGTGTAACTTGTGAAGTACTTCTAGCACTCACCCTTATTTATTTTGTTGTTTCAAAGGAGTTATATTGCAATAGTGAGGACCAGGAGAACTAAGCTGCTACCCTAGTCGATTGCCTATAGCAATTCTATTATGCTTTACTATTGTTTACTTTACTTTCGCTGTATTATTTTTACTTGGCCTGCGTGTCACTCTTATTGTAACCTCAAATATTTAAATTAATGAAATACATTTGATATATTGTGATATCATCTTTACTATGTGTACTAACTTTTCCTTACATGATGCACAAAGAATTTAGGGATGTTTCTTGACATACCAACCTAATAACGGTCAATACCGCCATATTGGTTCGATACAAGCATATACCGATCATCTGGCTTTGAAACCAATATATACCATTATTGAGCTATATGTTATATTTGATAGTACTACTATGTATTTGGAGCAATATTATAAGTGAAATTTGGTGTCCATATAATTAAACATGTGTATAGTTATAAATATATATTATTAGATTAAACTCGAAACACTATGCCAAGATGAAATGGTACCAGAATGTACCATTCAAGAGTCAAATCAGTGTTACGGTATTGACAAGTGGGATCGGTATATTGTTTGTATTGTAACCGTTGCATTTGGTTTGGTGGGTGACGTGTCCATGGAAGTGGTGGGGCCACTTTGGCAAATCCACCTAGGATGTATCCCACGCAGCAAATAGGTGACATGAAAAAGGACATCTTAAGGGCCGGCACAATAAGACTATTTATTATTAATATATATACATTAATTTTATTCTATATGAAAAAGTAAGAAAAGAGAGAGAGAAAAGAACCGGTTCTTTTTTAGCAGCCAATATCGCATGGGAAACAACATGTTGTAGCTAGCCAAAAGCCCGTGTTGGAGCCGGTGCAAGCTATTGTTTATGCGTTTGCCCATGTTGGAGCAGCCAATATCGCATGGGAAACAACATGTTATGTGAAAACAAGTATTCCTAATTTTATTTTCATATCATAATCAAATTTTTGTGATTTTTAAAAAATCTAAAGATGCTGCTAACGCACTTAGAGAAAATTCACTAATTTAATTGAGCTACTAAATTTGTAAATTCTAAAAAAATTATGAGAATGGTCCTGAGAGTATGCTTAAGCTACTATAAAAAAATCGAATTAAGATTAACCTTTTGCGATTTTTAAAGATTCGGACAATTTGGTTTCCTGTTTTTAGATATTTCCAAAAAAGATTTTCTTTCTTTATTAGAATCTCTGTCTATCCCGACGAATTCTTTCTGTTTGCAGCAACACGTGGGCCCACTGCACATCTAGTTAAACCAAATGCTAAGGATTGATCAGGTGGCCTAATTAAACCGAGAATACGGCAAAGGAAAAACTAAAGAAAGGCGAGGTTACCCAGATGGACGATGGACGGACGAACTCCACCGTTGGACCGGAAGAACCCACAACATGACGAAAATGCCCAGGAGTTCACGACCAGCATGAGCTGAGCTAATTGCAATCATCAAATGTAATTAATTAATAAAATCGCCTAAAAGTTTTAATACATATCACAATGGAAAACTAGCCATATGTCTCGGTATTTATAGATTTTATCACACACTTAAAATTAAAAAAAATCAAACCTGTAGAAGATGAAGGGATTAAATATTAAAATGATCAAACATATCTGGAGATATCTCTATTTTTCGAGAGGTACGGCAGGAGGTCCGCTTATGCACCACGCTTTCGTTCGATGGCCGTGAAGTACTCGTTCCTCCCCGTGGCATAGATTTGCTAGATGAACTGGACCAGGGCTAGTAAAAATTTCTCCCTGATCCACAGATAGTTCTCGTCGATTGCATGTTTCTTTGCCTCGTATTTGGCGAGAGAGAAGCTTAATTTAATTTGGCTAGCTATGGTCGAGGCAGCCGTCATGCCGGCTCACTACAAGGAATAGGTAAAATTGTGGGCCAAAACCCACGAATTTAGGCCAAACCCACGAATTTATGTTAAATTCGCATGCAAACCGTCGAATTTAGTTCACGAATTTAACTCGACGAATTTAATCAATTAAATTCGTGGGTACCCACGAATTTAAATTAAATTCGTGGGTTACTGAAAATACCCACGAATATAACTTTTAAATTCGTGGGCACCAAAAAACCCACGAATTTATTTAAATTCGTGGGTCACAAAAAGCCCACGAATTTATTTAAATTCGTGGGTCACCAAAAGCCCACGAATTTATTTAAATTCGTGGGCCAACTAAACCCACGAATTTAGGTAAATTCGTGGGCTAGAAAAAACCCACGAATTTATTTAAATTCGTGGGCCAAATAAAACCCACGAATTTAGTTAAATTCGTGGGCCAATCGAAACCCACGAATTTAACTGTTAAATTCGTGGGTATTTATGGGCCCACGAATTTAACAGACATTTGTACAAAAAATATATATATATCCACATATGGCCTAAAAATGAATATTAATTTATGTATTGTACAGTCAATATTAATTTACGAGATGCAAATCAGGCCAGCTGATTACTGTTTGCCCTTTCTTCGTCATTAGCATAATGGGCCGCATGAACAAAATATGGATTTGGAATAAATGGCTCATGGTACCTTCTCCACTATAGGGTCTATCTGAAATAATGACAAGCATCAATAAACTCTGAAACTTCAAAATAAATGGAAAACACTGCAGACTAAAATGGTGCAGGGACCTATTTTTGAACCAATTGTCCTCAAACAAATTTCAGACAGAAGTTTGACAGTAGGAGTGTACAGTGATCAGCCAATAACGCATTCATATAAACAGAGAAACTTTCAGTCTGCCACAAATTCAGTACAGAAACATGGGTGGACAGAAACAAATAAAATTGACCTGAAATACTAATGACAAAAGGCTTTAGACAATAATTACAGATATAGGAATTATTATGAAAAAGCATATAAAAATAAATAGAAGTACAAAATACATGGGTTAAAGATAAATTCATCATCTAGCACCAATGCACTGCCCAACAAAAGTAATAATAATAAATGAAATATGAAAATCTTGAACAGTTATTTGTTTGAAAACCTGAATAAGCTGCCTTATTTGTGGATTTGAAAAGCCAAACATGTAGGAACCAGATCTCTGACAAACATTTCCTTCCAATTCAGAGGCAACATTACACTGTTTTTCCTTTATTCTGCAGTATATCTCCTTCCAACATGCACTTGGAGTAGAGGCATCAATCTGATCATCAGTAGACATCATGTTAGGAAAATGTACAGATTTGGAACTACAAAATTTGTCAAAATGCTCCTATATCCAAGGCACATAAACAGAGTTTGCTAACTATCCTCAAAATGCACTCTTTTTCCATGAACTATGCAGTTACCATTCATAGCAATAAGTAACTTGACTGGTTTGAAAAGGAAATAAGTAATACTGAATTGACTAACTGACTAACTTGGATAAGCTGCACATGTACCACAAATTGGAATGACAAAATAGAAAAGTTTCTACCGGAAGAATAAATGGAAAGTGTCAAAGACAGATAGATGTACCTGAAATATAAGGCTTGCTACAGAAATTTAACTTGATATTCAGAGTGAAGCTAACAAAATGTTACACAATGAATGCATAAACTATTTTTTAAGCTAATGAACCAAAATGATTTGTACGCATCTTCATCTTCATTTTGAATACATAAACCAATTGTGGCATGATGTATGCAAGTATTATCATGAGAAGTGCACATTCAAATGAAGTACCTCAACTGCACTCAATGAGTTAAAGTTGACAGGTACAGTTGTTAAGCAATTCAGAGCACAAATTATTGTTGATGCACTTCAAGTATTCCAATGTGATGTACCACTAACGACAAAGCATTAGAAAAGGTTCTATATGCCACTCTGGATGTGAAGATAACTGATACTAGACAAAAGCAAATCAACTCATCTAATGATCATTTTCATGCCTATTCCTAGAATAATACAATATGTGGATAAAAAAGATGATAACAGTCAAACGGGAAGATGATGCAGCCAGGAAAAACAGGACACTGTTGAGTAGCTAGATAGTGGAGTTCAAGGTCCATTTAATCACAATTTACAATGTCACCTTAAAGCTTAACATCAGAATTGAAGCACCACCTTCTAGTAAAGCACGCATTCAATCACACCATATGAATTGTGACACTAAGTTCTAGAGATTTCTTTACAATGGTAGAATTAAACCGTATCAAATGAGACAGACAGTAATCTTAATTGTGACAACACAATTAGGTTGCTAAGAAGATGAATTGCCAACAAAGATCACCAAAGTTATTAAGTCGATAAGTTGACTAGTCGTTGACTTGCCAGCAAACCACCCTTAGACAATAGCAAATTGAACAGAGCATGAAATAAACATTACTTCAATAAATTTAAAGCATGTTACCTCATCTTCTACTACAACAGAATGGTGCACCTGCTACCACCACATGTACTACTCTGCTACTAATACTTGCTGCTACTATACTACTAATAGTACTTGCTGCTACTACTAGTCTAGTAGTACTACATTAGTATTTAGTATTCAAAACTCAAAATCAAATTAGTTCGGCAGGAGAAAGTAAGAGATTAGAGCCAAAATATATAGTATTTAGGACAAAAGCCATTTCATCCCTAATCATAGCACAACAAAGGAAATATGCAGATAACATAACACAGCAGCATGTAGTATTTAGGCACAATAGAATTGACAACATATATGTTAGATGATTTGTTCTTGCACAACAGTGCTGAGAAGGCGTGGTACCTTGTAGAGCTCTCTCCGGCGAATACGTTGAATGATTTCTTTTGCTTTCTTCAGTTCACTGTTGGGAGCAGTTTCGATGGTTTTAATGATTGTGTCATCTAACTGGGATTTCAGGAGACGTGGACGTGAGAGGAATACATTGGACAAACAACTACAAACATATAGGAAATAACAGTAGATAGCACCAAACCTTCCAAAAGTCTTCAGGATCTTGTGCACATGCAAAGATATCCCCAAGTATTCGTTAGCTTCAACAAGTGCGTCCACAAGCATCAGTTCAACAGCCTAATGATTGAGGACTGTTAGAAATAAACCATATTCATATGGGGAGAATGGCAATATGTGTGAGAATGCAGATTTTTGGTGGATAAAATGTTAACACTTCACAATAAAATTGGTGATGAAACTTAAATGCATCAAAAAATGAGATCACCATGACAAAACCAATTTATATGGAGCTTTTGCAGCTTTTGCAGCTTTATCAAAAACCTTTGTGATATAACACCATATGGAGCTATAGACCTTCAAAGTAGGTGACCCAAAACCTGGTTCAACCAATCGATTACCACTGATCACAGGATATCCCAACCAGTGGTCGTATTTAATCCCCACTGATTTGGATGCAACAAGATTGTCTCCAAGTAAAATTTATTGATTTTTTTTATTTGGTGTGTGTGTGTGTGTGTGTGTTGTTCTGTGATGTAAACATGCTATTTTTTTGATGTTCATAAGACACAACTATGTTGGGACTAGAAGAAAGGAAGGCAATGTAAATTATCTCGTACCTTTACTTTGGCATGGGTATAAATAGTCCGGTGCAGATCAGCATGTGTTGAAAACAATTTATGGATGCTCAGATCTACAGTTCCCAATCAGACATAACAAGTCACGTCTCGAAACTCTTCAAAGAGAAAAACAAATACAAATAGTAAATATAAAAAATAAACAGGTGGGAATGATTATATAATACACTTACAATCTTTGGCAGGGTAGCATATTTCATCACCCATCACTCTCATGCCTTGTAAGAGATTGCAGGGAAAAAGGTAACGAGGTTACAATATGAGTTAAAAAAGGAGTCAATTTGAGTTTTCCACACACAAAAAAATGCATTGTATATTTCAATGCCTAAAATTTAACAGTCTGGCAAAGTCACATATAAAGCTTTAAATGACAAAGCCCTACATGGAACTGCTAATATATGCTTAACATTTAACACTAGAAGTTCAATATAAGGAAGGCCCTTACTTGTCAACATCTATACCATTAGCACCATTAGCAACAATGTCATAAAGAAAATGCTTCTCCTTTGCACTGAACAAACAAGTTTCATTTCATCCAATTAAAGTAAGTCAATCTATTTCAATTGAGACAGAACAATGAAAATGGTAAGAGGAACAAGGTACATACTTTTGTTATGGCAAACTTAGAGCTGGCAATTATCATTTCCTGTGGAACATTTTTAAGATGTAAGGCTACAGTTTGGTAACTTCTAACAACACATTGTGCTGTACTATAACGACCTATATATGATTCCCTAGACAATTGAATTTCATGTCTAACTGCTCCAGCTTTTCTTTTCTTTGCATGTAACTCCCCACTTAATCTACATATAAAAAATGGTAAATTGCAGGTTGAACTAAATCCTTTTTAAGACCTGACAAGTCAAAATATTTCTAGGCTTTTCTTTTACGTGCATGTAACTCCTCACTTAATCTATATATAGAAAGAAGTGGTACATTGCATGTTGAACTTAATCCTTTAAGACCGACAGTCAAAATATTTCAAGGCCAAATTCATAGGTTTCCAATTGATAAATAAGAGGAAGCACTAAGAGCCTTTCTTTTTAATGAAGAAAGGAGAGTCGGCTAACTCGATGGTCATTGGTTTTTACCACACAAGTGTCTGAAAGTAATTGCACTTACCATGCTTAATTCCTTTTCTTTCCTGTTGAGCCATGAAAACTAGCCTAGATTGCAAAGGGATAGTGCAGACTAACAAAGTAGAATTGTTAGCCCACACAAAGCTGCAACAATAGCAGAGAGATTGTTATTTAGAAGTAGGAATAGAGAAAGACAATGCAGCATAGAATTATAGAAATTCATTTTCACCGTCAAAGATAGCATTTAAGTATATCTCAGAGATTCAAAAGTGGTCTTGCTTCTCCAGATTCCACGTCCGCAACCCACACCCTTAGCTTGCCACTTCAGTTATCCTCCTGTTTGAAAAATAATAGTCCATTATAATTAAATATAACTAATCATCAAAATGCATTGACTCTCTGTTTTGAAGACAAGACAATGTCCTGTATTTCTTTTTGGAGGAAGGCGGTAGCCCATCATCTCCCATGAAAGATCTGCATAGTACACAAATACATTAACTGCTCATGTAGTACCAAGAGTTCACATTGTCATTTCTCATAGAGTTGAACGCAGGACAAAATCTGCTCAAATAGCAAGTAATATATATCTTCACTGGCCATACAAAAGAAACCATGTGCGTGCTATCTTCACAACCTGGTCTAGCAGAGAAACTATAAACCAACAATGGAAAAACAAGAAATAAAAAAGGAGAATATGCTTACTTCATAAATTTGTCTTGTCCTTGGAACACCAAACAGCTTCAAGAAAGACATGCTATGTATATTTCATACATGCTCATCTTTTCACGATTAGGAACAGCCCTTACATACCATCATATACATTCATAGCACGCTTTGCATCTTCAAAATACTTGTGTTCTCAAGGAGGAAAAGAAGCAAATAACCGCCATATTAGTAGATGCATAAAGAAAAGTTACTTGAAGCTTCAAATGTATGGACTTTTGAAAAGATCCTACCTCAAGAAGATATGCATAATTGAGAATTATTTGTGGAGTGGCAATTAGAAAATCCAATATTCTCTCATAAACAAAGACGGGTTGATTCCAAGGTCCCAAGGCTCTCCTCCAAATCCACATAGAAACTCCATAATTTCAAAGATTTATGTAATTTCATTTGTACAGAGTTCGTTCCCATCGCCAGCGACTACACAAAACATATTGTTAGAAAAAAATGATTCAGAAAATACACAAGAAATTAACACAAATTATACCTCGCCTCTTAACCTCGACAGAGGGCTCATTGTTTGCTTGCCTCATCACTCAATTGCCTTGTCAAAATTGTTGTGCCTCACTCCATCTCTACCCACTCACACCAAATTGTTTGCAAGACTTGCGTCATCTCAAATGGATTGGCAACCAAAATACAAGACATGCCACATAACACTCAAAATACAAAATTCCATACTCATACTAAGTCACCGAATGTACAAAATTTCGCATGACCTCTCTAGTAAATAGGACATCCACTCACAGACAAAAAACATTTGCGGTTATAATATATATATCAATCTCACAAGAAACCGAAGGAGACATTCTAGCAGATCCTTCTCGCCACGTATCCATCACAACAAGTCATCACAACAAGTCATACATCACAACAAGTCGTACATCACAACAAAATTTCGTCCATCACAATAAGTCATTCACAAGGTATCCATCACAACAAGTCATAAAGTACAACAGTCATACACCAATCGAGCTCACAATGGAATTCATGCCTCGGGGTTGTTGGAGTTAGGGTGCTACCACCACCACCGGCATTGTTCAAGATGTCTTCACGATGTCGCCGTTAGTACGCGTCGGAGGGCGTGACCGTAAACCCGCAAGTTCAAGATTAATCTTTTAAGCATTCAATAGAACCGATGGCAACAATCTATATGAAGGAAAATGATGCACTAGTATTCAATGGTAGGTTCTATAGTCCGATAGCAATTAAGGACACAAGCTATCTAAATTAACAAACCAATCTAATCTATATATATAAGCAATTTTAACCATTGGCTTCATTCATAGAGTATGCGTAACATGGTGTTTTATTAGCTTGATCGACTCAAAGTGTACCTTGCAATTATTTTTATTAAGGCATAGTAATGATCGACACAACTTTGACCGATTGGGATGGAAGTGTATATGATTATGATCTTTCACGAAAAGATTTACTAAATATCCATGTTATGTAGTTTGTACCAATATTTCCAAGGGGACCCACAGAGCAACATGCCATTAATCGCCATTAATGGGATAACTACGCTCACCCTTAAAACAATAGCTACTATTACATGTTAATTGGATGGTTTGTTAATATTTAAGTCGCCATATAGCACAAAGTTGTGAGTTCAACCACTGCTTTTACATGTTGGGACAATTTTTTTTGTCTCCGTGTTTCTTTTGCGATTAAATAGAAACGGATGAGTTTATTTGCAAGAGGCCCATTCCTCGCTCAACCTCTCGTTGTCCTGCTTTGGAATAAGAAAAATGTTATCTGCTTTTGTGATTGACCCATCCTTTAAACAGCACCATGAGGTAATATGGTGGTATTGATTTCATCAAGGAGGAAGAAGAAAAATACAACATGTAGAAATAGTTTCTTCCGATCGATGAGCTAAAGCAAAGAAAACCAACGACTACGCTACGGTTCTACAAGTTCTCAATTGCTGATTATTGATTACTAGAGCATTTGCAGTTATCATTAGAATCGATTAGCAAAAGTTTGGATATTGTATGGTGGAAGTGGTGCTACTGTTCTTTTTTATTTACAATTTCTGTTTGTACTACTTTGCTCTTATTTTTGTGTTTGATTTGTTGATGGCATACGAAGATGAATCGCCATAATTTACATATTTGGATGAAAACACATTGCTGATTTTTAAGGATGACATCCATAGTGTTTGGTCATCTTTTCGTTCTCTTGTATGATCTCAAGATTCACCGCTTTTGTGCATGCTATTCCTTGTGAAAATTTTAGTTTTTGACATGCTAGTGCTTTTACAGGTTAATCTACTCTTGACAAAATGGATGAAAGAGCTGGAGAAAATATTCTATGGGAACATTGTGAAATACGATGCTGCAATAAGCCCAGAAGCACGTCAAGATGATCTTGTAAATGTCATCTGGAGGTAATTCTTTAGTTATTTTCTTCTCTAACTCTGTAGCTGATTATTCCATATTGATAATATCAGGTGATCTTTGATCCCAAGTTCGCAACTAATTGCAAGTAATGATGTGGATGTTTGATATTCATACCATCATAAGCACCTAAGCATCAGTGAATAGACAAATACCTGTGGTGTCGTCCGAGGTGTCATCTGAGGTGGCTGCAGGCCCACGGGTTGAAGTACATAGGCATTCCTTGGCCTGGCCTTAGGTGGTGGGTACATGTAGAACGGGTTTGGAGGCGGGGAGCCTGTAAGGCATAGATAGGTACATTATGCGACATATAAATCATTAGTTCAAATTTTGAATAACGATTGAACCGATCCGTCTTTACTGTCTTGCCTCTCCTCTGTAGGTGGCCGATCTGTGGAGTGAACATGTAGAAAGGACGAGGAGGCGGGAGCTCAGGATCATAGTTTGTGATATAAAGTATCTGAATAGAGTTTTTAAAGATAAAGAATGCATGTGACAATTTCATATAACCTGAGGTGCATCTCCTAGGGGTGGTGCCTGCATCCCAGTAGGTGATGCTTCTCCTTGTGGTGGTGGCTGCAAATGTGCGGAATGTGATTTTACGAGCTAAGTAAATTAGAGAGTAATGAACTCAAGTATCTTTACCCGGCCATAACAGAGGGCAAACGCCGCACGTTAGGTCCAAGAGATCCAAGAGATTGTGACATTCTTTGCATATAGATTGTTTGTTAGATTTTAATCACAAATGTACAATTGAGCGATTTGTTTAAAGTTGAGATTTTACTGCGCAGATACATTGTCATGTATTCTGAGACCTCTTGCGCTTGACGAGAGACCTCTCGCACTTGACGAGCCTCATCTCGCGCTTGACGAGCCTCCTCTCGCGCTTGACGAGCATCCTCCTGCGCTTGTGCTTCCCGTGTGGTCCTCGACGAGCGAGCAGTACTCCCCTGTGACGAAGTCGAGCCTCGTGGACGATGAATCGCAGTCCACAACTCCGCCCCCATGGCCCACCTACAAACGATATATACTGAAATGTGACCATGCAACATTTTTGTTATTCGTAGAGCGAAAACAATAAAAATCAGTTTTATTAACGAACCTCCCATGCTTTAGGCCCTCCAACAGGGTACAACGCTTCACATCGATCGGCGGCCCTCCAATCAAACTCCGCCCATGACGTTGTGTCATTTCTTACGTGATATGACGCTCGCAAAACAGATATTGGTGCTCCTGGATGTAAATTTGCACAAACATATTGCGTCATTTATACTTACCATCCTCGCAGAGCTCGGTCGTCGCACAAAGCATCCGGTTACTCAGGATCCTCGCCTTGGTGCCCCGGATGTAACCGACAAAAGTGGGAGTACTCCCACTTTCACCTCCTACGGTGCAAAGTTAGAAACATAGTGATAAATTCACTAACAATTGTAATACCGATACTTACCATGCGTTGTTCTAGGCCAATGTGTCCGTCACACTGCATTTGTGCTTCCCCATTCTACTTCTTCTGCTCTCGATTTCTATTTGATTTTTCTTGAAAATCCACCGACGCCCAAGATCTGCACATCCACCTCCAAGCCTCCATGTCCTTCATTATCCAATCTACCGAGCTCTGAGATACTCTTGTTCGTCAGTGTATCCTCCTCGCCTCTGGTCTTCTCATGTTCACCTTCTTCACCCTCTTGTAAAATGGATGACGGCTTGAATCTGCATTGCTGAACGAATCTCCGATAACCTTTTGTGCCGCCTATTGAAGACGCTTTTGGCCTTCTTCACGGTGTTGTAATCGTCTTCGTTCTCAATCCGAACCTCTCTCGCATAGATTACACATTGTCAAATTGTATTTGCATTTAAAGCAATACTCAAATAGAGTAATACGTAACGCAAACTCACCTGGCCAGCCCGACTACATACGACATGTTTGGTTTTCTTCGTTTCCTTCACGTTATTCTTCAACGCCCGAGCTTCGGTTGTGGGTCAGCGAATCTATCCTGCCGACTCAACCATGCGGGGTAGTAGTAGCGCCAAGGGCTCCCAAGACGGCGTTAACCTTGTAATGTGGCCCTCCTACCACCCGGCTCTTTCCAAAGGCCTATAACAAAATACAAGACAAAGATGCATGAAAACAATAAGTTGTCACTTAGCTCATGCTTAAAGAAAAGACATGAAAGATATAAGCATACTGCTCCCGTAGCTCTATCAACCTCCTATCGGCCGGGTTGCATCTCGATTTAACCGAGACGCTTTTTATTTAAACCTGAAATGCAAATCATTAGTTCATAGACATTACAATGTAAATATGGATATTAAATGCTAATCCAATACTACGATATACCGATGGTACCGAACAAGTCCCGCCGTCTTCAATCGGCTCTAAGTCGCCGCCAACTCCGCATCTGCTCTTTGCCTCGGCCTCGGCGTCTGCATCTGCGTCCACCGCCACCACCCCTAACGTCCTCCTCGTCGTCCGCCTCGCCAAGTCCTCATCCTCGCCCCGAACCCCCACGCGCCTCGTCTCGAACCCCCACCGCCCCTCGTCCCGCTGTTCTCGTGCTCGCTCATCGGCACCTCTCGAGCTGCTCTCCGCATTTGTTTAATATGCGCAGCCAAAGAAACATATGCGCTGCTGCCGCCGAGTCTGAGCATCGGAACCCTCGCTCCTCTCGACCTTTTGGAGGACGCACCAGCGAACTTGCCTTTAAGCTTGTCAACTTTGATGCTGAACATACTCATCTCTGCTCAAATTTGACAAGAGTTAGTACAGTGTCTACAAATAATTTTCAATAACTTGCAAAAATGAATGAGACAACAATAACTTGTAAAAATAGTTGTTATTGTCCTTTACTTGGTATCATCAACCACACGGGTTTGATAATTTGACAATTTATTCAGTAGTTACCAATTACTTGCAACAAGATATTGTCAAGGAAATAGACTTCAACTATGACATTCTTCTCAAAGATGGCATTGACATGGCAAATTCAGATCATGCAAATAGAGGGCATTGCCCAACAAATACATTCTTGTCGTCTGTCTATCCGAACTTGACATTTTCTAGATTGACCAACTCATACTAAGCATGTTCTTTTATAAAGAAACATGCATTTCAGGTACCGAGAAGGAGTTGCATTAATTCGAATTCTTGCAAACCCAAAGATGACATTCATAAAGAAATAGCAGATTGAGTGTTAGCAAACCCAGATCCTATTCATGTTGAAGATTAACAATTTTTATTTACATAGTTATGTGACAATATGAGAACCTCCTGTTTCAATATAGAAAACATTATCACTAAGAAGAACGAGTTATGAAGGTGCTATATATGTCATTTCTGTACATTCAATATCACCACTTTCACACGTGCACCGAAGATACATACAGACAAGCACTCAAGCATACATATCATGCACCGTGCTTCTCTTTAAGATCTGAAATGTGCATACCTAGCTTGAGATGATTCAATGGAAGATGTTTCTCCTATTGATCCAAAGCCTGACGCTTCTTCGATGCCACTTTCCCTGATGTTTCCGTACTGCTTTTTCTTGACTTCAACCTGCAGCAACAGACGAGTCCATGAACAATTAATGACATAATATGTGAAAAAGGTTCTAAAACCCAAAAAACACAAAATAGCTTCAAAAAATTAGTGCAAAGGTACAAATTGAAACAAATAAAGGAGAAATTACCATAATAAAGCGAATAAACTAGTGGCACTCTTAAGACAAAAAAGACGCTTCTTGTGACCGTGACCAAAATTGCGCTTCCTCATGTACCATTAATTGTAATAGAACATCTGATATCAAACAGGTCATTCCACTTCCACTCATCAAGCACATCTTACAAATTTTACATATCAAAAGTCGTCGGCGCCGAATCCGTCTGCGACTCGCATTTCATTGAGACGATGCTTGAAGACGCAATCCTTCTCGACTTTTTACGGCGATCCGTGAAGGGCCCGTTCATCTGTTATTACGCCTGTGGCATCGGTAGGTAATTGATCGAGTCCTCGCCTCGTCGGAGACAACGGAAAGAATCCCCATAGCTTCTTCTTGATATACATCACCCACATCATCTTCTCGTTGCTTTGCACGCATTTAAACATCCTCAGAGGATATACTTGAGGTTAACTTTAAATACAACCCACCAAGCCTTCAAGCTACGGTGAGGATAGCTCGTAGTACACTGCCAACCCGATGTGCAAGCACAATGTTATTGATGTGGCCCTCGAAGCGAATCGTGCTTCACCTCCACCATCCCAAAGTCATCGACACGTGCCGTTGTGTGGATCGAACCAATGGCAATCAAAAACACAACCTTCGTTCTTTGGCACCCCAAAGGTATACTCAATTATGTTTTGTACAACACCGTAGTAGTCTAATATATCACCGCTGGAATCGAGCGACGTTGTGACTACTCCATTTGTTTGAAGTGGCCGCAAGTGGACGGCTAGCTTCTAATTTCGCTGTTCGAAAACGGAACCCGTTCACATCATAGCGACTATAGCTCCTTGCCGTCACATCACCATGTGAGAGCTGTCGGACATCCTCAGGGATGGAGGCATCACGCATACACTATATAGCAATATGCATCTTTGTTAGTCTAATATTAAGTTACTACAACAATTCATTTTAAAAAAATGAATAAATAGTCAAATTACATGCTGACGGAACCATTGCACGAAGCTTGGGCCGCCTTTCAACCCATCACGACGTAGGTTATCCAATTGCTTACTTGTGGGTTGTCGAGTTGACTTCCAATTTTCTTTGTCAAACACTCTGCGTCATTTATTCCCGGGTTAAAAAGGACACTACATTCAAATGTTGAAAACATAATTCGGAAAGTCACTTACTCAAAATATTTTTCAACTTCTACCATGTTACTGAACATGTAAAGCATGGCCAGGTTCCACTCCTCATACTCAACATGGTGTGCAGTGTACGACCCAACAGGTTGACCCTTGCATTGAAAAAGCTCAAGTTCGCACAACAGTTCTTCTTCCGACACGACGTACCGACTTCGTGAAGGGGCACTCACGTTGTGCTTGATCGCAAATACTTTGTTGAGAAGTTTGTGATCTCTTTACTTGCATAAGCCTCTGCGATACACCCTCTACCCTTGCCTTGTTGCGCGCAGTAGCTCTAAGCTTTTTCAACTCCCTTTCGACTATACATCCATCCGAATCAACAGACCTCCAACCATCGCTTCCCAAGGCGGATGCACCACAGATGTTGCATCACATTCATAAAACCAGTGGGAAAGTTTTTCCATCTTGCATACAAGCAAAGGAATTCCCTAACTCTAACGCATCAACGTCTTGAGATTTCCTTAGCGATATCTCGCCTATAGAAGTAACCGAGCTCGGCTAACATCCTCCACAACTCATTATCAAAATAGCCACGAAACATTACAGAACAAGTCTTTCCATGATAATATGGTAATCATGACTCTTTAGCCCGTTTAGCTTACGGTCTTGACATTCACAAACCCGTTTTATGTTAGATGCATAGCGATCGAGAAATTTTAGAGTTTTCATCCACCTCAAAATATGTTTACGGTCTTACGGCTTCACACAAGATGGAGCTCGTGGCGGCTCTCATTTCCATTTAAACCAACTTTAACCTCGAGCCACGGCCTAGCACAATGATCACCCATGTCTTTCCTCGCACTCACGTTATCCTTTGTTTTGTCCGTTACATCAAACACCATGCTTATGATGCTTTACGCCACATTGCGCTCTTGGTGCATCAAATCTATGTTATCTTGGCGAATCAAAGCTTTCACGTAAGGCAGCTCCCAAAGAAAAGAAATATGAGTCCAGTTGTGCTCCTTTCCATAGCCGTGAAACCCACTTCAGAGATCGTTCAAGTGACTATGCCATTCAGCTATCTCCTCTCCCCGTGAGTCGCCCGGCGCCCTTTTTTAACTTTCTTTCCTTTTCAAATGCTTTGGCATCGTTCTGAAAGGTGCCTCGCGGAAGCCACCGCCTATGGCAATCGAAGAATGTGATCTTTTACCGCGCGTGAGCTTTGAATGCATCGAGTCGACCATACAAATTGGACAACACAGCGACCATGAACACACCAAACCGCCCAAATGCCATATGCCAACAAATCATGGACCGACCACGGTATGCGGCTCGTGGTAAATTCTCTACCGACAACGCTGTCAGTATGCCTTTTCCCTCGCCACAACTTTTTCAGTCTCGTCAATTAAGGGCCGCATGAACACATTGAGATCCTTCCTGGATGCTTAGGACCCGGAATGACAAGAGCAAGGAATATGAACCCTCTTTCAAGCAAATCTCGGTGGAAGATTGTATGGCATGATGAAGACCGCCAACAAGAGTAGGGCTAGCGCTTGGCCGAAGGTGTGAAACCGTCCGTGGACAAACCAAGACGGACACTCCTAGGGTCGCTTGCAAATGCAGGATCGAATCGGTCCAATGCCCGCCATGCCTCGCCATCGACGGATGCACCATCATATCGGGTCTCGGTCCTCACGCTTACCTTCTTTGTGCCACCGCATATGTTTCATTGCTACTTTTGACATGTACACCGCTTAAGCCTATCCGTGATCGGCATGTACCGAAGTGTTTAGTCGCGACCTTTGTAGTCACCGATACCCTTCCTCATCTACCACCTCAACGAATCTACACGCATCAGAATGCATACAATGAGTATCCTTGTCATGATCCTTCCGAGCGAGATGCAATTATTCTCGCACACATCAATCTTCCGTAATTCATCCCGAGGCCGGCCATCAACTTTTTCGATTGGTATAAATCCTTTGGCATCTTGTGGTTAGGCGGAAGGACATCATTCATAAGTTCAAGCAAAGCGTTGAAGCATTTGTTCGAAAAGTTGAACTTCGACTTCATCGACATAAGCCGTGTAACCGCCTGCAGGACGGTCACATTGGTCAAGTCATGCAGCTTCGCATCCGAGGCGTCAAGTAGCCTATAGAATTCCTTAACCTCCTCCGGCTGTGACCCCTCCCGAAGTTAAATTCAATCCCCGCCAAGATCATCCAAAGATCTCTTCCATCCGGCCGTCATCCTCCCCATGGTCCGACTCAATGGCACGCCTCTGCCTCTCCATGACGGTGCCACACCAAATAGTTAGGCATGAACCCGTTTTTGCAAATGTGATATCGCACTATATCCTTGTTGTAGTAGCTGTTATTCTGCAGAGGGTACACGGCAATACACATATTCAGCTCCTCCAATAATGCTTGCTTCAAGAACGCATCCGTGATCTGCCCCATTCCCTTGTGTGCCCCCATCACTCCTCCATCCGTCATACATCGCCTTCGATCGTCACCCATTCTCAAAGCTAAACAAATGAAACGATGTCAACGTCATTTCACCGTGGCTTAGGTGACAAAGACAACCCTATTAGGAAAGATGTGTTCTAAACCCACCTAAGAATGGGCGTTGCATGCGACGTGACGCGTCTTCTGAACGAACGAATTTCGAAGATAACCCATTCGCAGTTCTCCAAACGCACGCCTGATGCTGGTGCGTCGGAGAACAACAGGGTTATGCGGCCGAAATCACGTTCGGATCGCTCGCACGTCACAGGCCCCATGCAACAACCAACATTCTCGGGCGTCCAAAATACGCCGATAATTCGGAACCGCAAGACTCACAAGCAATGTGAGATGCGCCGTTCCCAACGGTGACGCCTAGGCTTCTCTATCGTTCGACGCAAACCCTAAACTCCAACGTTATATACAACGGCAGCGAGAGAATAAAAATATATATACCATATGCAGCGAATATAAAATGAGATGAAATAACTTCAAACGAATTAATCATTACGAAGTCACCGAAATGTACAAAATTTCGGCATAACCTCTCTAGTAAATAGGACATCCACCCAGCAGACAAAAAAACATTTGCAGTTATAATATATATATCAATCTCTCAAACCAACTGGAGACATTCTAGCAGATCCTTAGATAAGCATGTCAGTGAATTGTCAAATGGGAACACAAGCAGGTGAAGTTTTAGTCGATCTCCTTAGTATGTGAGGCATACTGTTTGGTTACTGGATTTTGTTTACTTTCATTCTGAAACTGAAGATAACATATCAGATGTAAACACAATATAATCTTCTCACATACCAATGGACCTTTGATGATAATACATTTGTAAATGAAGGGCTATTAGCTGTTGATTCCTACATGTTCATTCTGAGGAGTAATTTGCGCTTGCATCTTACTCCGTATAGTATTTGCAAGTGAGGAACTTCAAGAACACAATATTTTGCAAGTACTTCTTTATATATGCTTCGAAATATTTACAGAGTCATACACTTACACCAGATATCTCTAAATGGTGAAATTAGATGGTTCTTCAAGATCCTTCAAGAGTATTGTATTTATTTCTTTGTGTATGCTTGAAAATCGTATTCTTTGTATAGGTACCGGATTTTCAGGCCTCGTGTTATGGTTTAGATACTACACTTTCATTGAGATTGCTACCGATGATATGGTATTCGACGTATTAAGAATTCTGTATTCAACATGGTGCAATTAGTTAAATTAAAGGGCCTATTCATCACAAACTTACAAAGTAACTAAGATAACACTACTACATACTCACTATCATAGCCTATTACAGTTGAGGGAAATAGCACTAACACAACACAAATCCACAATACATCCGTCAATGCAAATTTATCAAACACCACAACAGATCCAACATGCAAAGCTAACCGACAGCAAAGTGTAGCAATATACACGGTTCTTAGAAGCTCGGACTTCGCTTGAGGTCCGCACGATTTGCTTGGACTCGCACTAACGCGACGATTTGAGGGACGGCTGCGGTGGGGCGGGCGGCCGGGCGGCCAGCGCTGGGCGCGGGCGGGCGCCGGGCTGCTGGGCGGCTTGGGCTGGGGCTGGCGACGAAGGCGGACGGGCGTAGGGGCGGGCGGAGCTGGCGGCGATCGGCGGGAGGGCGAGGGCGCGGTGACGTTGGGGCGATGACGACGGCAATGGCGATCGATCATGGTGGAATGGCGACCGTCGGCGGCGGATCGGGAGAAATGGCGACCGATCGGCCATGGATTAATGGCGAATGGGGAAATTTGCTAGCTAGGGCGCTGCATTTCTGCCAAAGATTTTAAATTCGTGGGCCCGGAAAGCCCACGAATATATCCATTAAATTCGTGCGCCAGTGTAAACAACCCACGAATTTAATTAAATTCGTGGGTCTATGCATTTGGCCCACGAATTTAATTAAATTCGTGGGTTTTTTTGAAACCGTCGAATTTAAATCTTTAAATTCGTGGGTTTTTGTTTGACCCACGAATTTAAAAAAACCCACGAATTTTTCCCTGTTTCTTGTAGTGGCTGCTGCTCGTCGACGCAAGCAGCCAGCGCCGTCAAGCGTTGTACTTGTACAAGAAGAAGCTAGAGATCACAACATGCTGTATACCGCAAACACTTCGATCAATGCTTAGTACAAAACCTGAATGCAGAGCCTTCTTTTCTTTTCTTTTCTTATTTTTTCTAAATTAAGTGCCATCTCTGGGGAGTGATATGCATGCATTGGCGAGAATAGAGCACTGCTTTCGGGGACAGCTAGCTTGAGGTTTTAGCTCTCTATTGCATGCAAGTTGTAATCCATCATTGAATGTATCTTCTCGTCATTCTATTTTTGGAAAAAATCGTGCATGACGCAATCCTATTTTTGGATCATCGTAGTGTATCTGATGGCTACACCTACGAAAGTAACTGTCCCAAGATCGAGCGCGACTTCTCGTCGTCGTGAAGGGGAAAAAATCGTGCACGACGTACTCCTATATTGGGATCATCTTAGAGATCGATACGTACGATGGCTACGCCTACGTACCCTTCCACTGGAGTCTACTAATAGATACAAATTACAAAATGGTCGTATGCGCAAATTAAGTGACGTATTTCGTACGCTACGCTGTTGACCGACTCATGTATTTGGCGCTAGCTCATACATATATTAATTACAAGCGAGTACGTACAATTCGGTAGTCTAAAGAGAAGGATAAGTCGCACAGATCGAATGTTACTAGCTTAAGTTTTTGCTTTTTTAAAAGAAATATCTACATATATACTTGACCGAGTCCATTACTACGTCCGGCTGCTGCTCGTCTACGTGCGGAGAATGCCGGAGGCAGCGGAGGCTGAAAGTGAAGGAGACGATGACACGACCAAGACTTGGAAGTCGTTCGGACGCAAACGAAAGGAAAAGAAGCAGCGACAACGGCTTGGAAGTCCATCTTTAGCGTGCGAACAAAAGGAAAAATTTGGCGAGAAGCTTAATTTAATTTGCCTAGCTATGGTCGAGGGGCAGCCACGCCGCCGGCTGCTGCTCGTCGACGCAAACGGCCAGCGTCGTGCAGAGATTGCCGGAGGCAGCAGAGGCTGAAAGTGAAGGAGACGACGACGACGAAGACTTGGAAGTCGTTCGGACGAAACGAAAGGAAAAGAAGCAGCGACAACAGCTTGGAAGTCGATCTTTAGCGTGCGAACGAAAAGAAAATTAAGAAATATCGCAGCCCTGTCTATTCAGAATCACATCGACCATATGAGAAATCATTACAATCGATTTGTTGGACCAATGCCCTCGGCTTTGCCCCCGTGCTCAGCCTCATCGTACCTCTGCGCGCTCAGCTCCGCCACTAGGCGACATGGCTTTCCTATTTTTCTATTTTTTTCTTGTTAGAAAATTTTTAAGGCGGTTGTATTTGTTGTTGATAGATTACTTTTTTTGTTTTTTAGGGAGAAAGAACACACTAGCATGCATGACCTAAATGTTGGCGTGTCAAATAAGAGGGAGGGGCCCACAGAAGGGGAGGGGTTAGGTTGTGGTGAATAAACCACCACCACCAACTCTTCTTTTTAAGTAGCAGAAATGACGTTGGAGGGAACCAATGATCTAGTAGAAAGTGGAGGATACTTTGTTGTAATCTTTCGATCTTTTCGCACTACTACGGAAAGGGCATTTAGTCCCGGTCCAAAACTGCCTTTAGTACCGGTTTTTGAACAGGTGCAGAGCATCCGGGATCGATGCTCAAGGGCATCGATCCCGTTCACCCACCCGCATCGATAGAGTATCGCACGGTTCGACCACACGCGGCGTCGGGGAACCGTGAGGACCTCATCGATGCGGGTTGGTGTCTCCAACCGCATCGATGAGCCCTCGATCGATACTGCTGGTTTCTCCAACCGCATCGATGTTTTGTATATATATATGTCTATTTCTCCAAAGAGCTATTATATATATGTGTGTGTGTTAAATCACAACTAATTAAAAGCACAGATAATCAATCATGCACTTTGCACGATAATTAAATCATCGAACATTCATTAACAAATTTAATTACATCTAATGTATTAAAATATGTACACATATTTGTTCTTCGCTCAATGTCTAATGTATTACAATATATATGTACACAACTTTAATTACAACTTTAGTATTTCTTTTCCTTCTATTCATCGGGATCTTTTACGCAAGACGCTCTTGCTAGTCGTAGATGTCTAATTTTATAGATTCACCGTCCTTATCGAAGGGCCCCACCGTTAAACATTGGTTCGTGAAACTCGCCTTTTAGATTTACGACCTCATCGTAAATAAAGCCGATTTGAGTTGTTCTTGGATTGCTCTCACTGCGTGCGGCGAGAGTTCAACCTTGTTCCGCCAAATGTTGAGGCACCTATCGTTAAGTCATTAACTAATCAATACTTGAATTTGTACAAGATATAAAGAGTACCTATACATCATTAAAGCTAGTAATTATATTTACTCACCCCTTGTTGCCTTTTAGCATGCGGTCGGTGGCTCGGTTTGGGTGTGCATAAACTCAAGATACATAGTAGCCGCATAAATTGTTACCCGTGGTGAGTCAAGATCTCGGTGGAAAAAAGTTGAAAGCGTGAAATGGATGCAAGGAAATTAAGTTAACTAACTAAAAGCTAGCATTATGATATACGTATACGAGAGGCAATTGTAATGTCAAATTTCTCCTTGAATACGCCCACGTTTTAGCACGGAACCGTGTGAATGCACTACACATGTGATTACTTAATTGTACATGATTAGAATTTGTTTCAAATTGAAGGAAATAGAGCTAGTACGATAATGAAAGGAACAAGAATTAATACGGTTGAGCATGTCGATAAAGTTTTGATACTTTTCAACCGGTCTCCTTTATGAGTCCATAATTGTGATTGAGCTACGATCTAGCTCGATCATACGAAGAATCCAAAGGAAAACTATACATAGATGTGTCAACGAGATAACTAATTAGTTCTAACATCGTGTTATGAAAAAGGAGTAGAATGAGGTGGTACGAAAACACGCACTCAAATGAGTAGGCTAGATATATCTTTGACTTATATCTTTGACCCATTAGCGCATTGAATACGTTATTCTCTGCTTCGCTTGGGTGGTCTCTAACGGTTGTCTCGTTGATAACCATCGGGTCCATAAAGCCTATGTCGAAAATACGATTCCTTCGGCATCTTTGTATCTCCATGCTACATAAGAAATTATAGGCTTGCAAGTTAGTATAGTACAAGGAAGTGCACGATAGTTTTTTGCAAATAATTAAGACACTTACAGAGTCCAGCAACCCATCAAGCTCACGCTGAGGGCGTCTGTCTGGTATAGATCATATATGTAGTCCCAGTCGACAACAAATTCACCTTCACCGCAAAAAAAATCTTGTTCCTTAAACTTGACAGCGAACATATGTAGACCATGCTTGGTCGCGTCCAAGCACCATTCATGAAATTGCCGCATTTTTGTCGTTAGCTGGGGTAGCTCCTCATGCCCGACCAATGACCCGCCCACTTTAAATAACCATTTTACTTGGGCAAACTCAATCTTTTCCGTGCCTAATATTTGATTTGCGTTAAGGCCGGTTTCATCAAGAATTTTTGCATCTCCTTACCCTTCCCTCACCGACATCTTCTTCTTGGGGCATTTCTTACTCAATGTGCGCCGTAGTTTGATTGGCGAGGCATTTCTTTTTTATCCTTCAAATTTTAATAGTCTTTAAGCCTTTATAAAATTCTTCCGTGCTGTGTTGAACCTTCTTCTCTCGGTGACTTGGGTTTAAAAAATTTAGTTACCTCTCCTTTTACCACCTTCTTGATCTCCTCATCATTCATATCATACTACCGCTTCTAAGTTCACCCGACTTCTTGGATTGGGTGGAGGACCCCGTCTTCTTGGGAGCCACCGCCGAGCTGGCTTGTTTCCTTGGTCGGCGTCTTCTTAGGAGGAGACGGGCTTGTGGCGCTTATGTGCGTGGGAGGTGGTGTAGGAGTCGACGCCTTCTTGGGAGGAGACGGGCTTCTTCAGGCTTATATGCGCAGGAGATGGTGTAGAGACGGGCTTCTTGTCGGGCTTATATGCGCAAGAGGTGGTGTAGGAGTCGACGCCTTCTTGGGAGGAGACGGTTTCTTCTCGGGCTTTTCATGAGAGGACACGCCCATGTTATCTCAAAAATTATGTACCGCTTATGCCCACAGATGAAATTGTGTATCGCCTCTCCTAGCTTCAGTAGTCCCGCCACCTCCGTGAATTTCGAGGTCAAGGTCCTCGTACCTGGGCAAACCTCCTCCACCGAGACCTTGAGTATCCCCGACCAGATATGTTGGCCATGGATAAGCTGCCCGGCTCTAATGGGTGAGCCATGCCATCGGCGCCTTGAAGGTAAGGTTCAGCGCTTGGATATGCAGCTCACAAGGTGTCCGTTGTCCGATGTCGCTCTACGGATACTTGTCCAAGTCCGCTTCTAGCATTTCACCGGAAGCGCAGCGCTTGCTTACGCCTTGAGGGGCCGATGATGTTAGGATTACTTGAGGTTCTTGGCTGCCTCTCGTATTTGTTGGCTCAAGGCTAGTCTGCACCTCTCTTCAGATCTCTTCTTGCATTCTCTCATTTGTTTGATTCAGCGTTCTTCAAGCGCACTAAGTCATAGGTTCTGCCGAGTCTTGCTCTCGCCTGACTCCTATAGGTCTCGGCCCTGAGCGAAACCAACCTTCCACGGACAACGCCGACGCCTCGTGTACGCGTCGTGGTGCTCGATTTTGCAAGGCCCTTGTTAGCTCGTCGTTCTCCCTATTTGGCACAAAGCTACCCCGGAAGACTCCTCGATGGATCTGACAAGCCTTCGCCACATCTCTTAGCACCTCCCCAAACACAACATTGCCAAGATCATCAAGGGCGCCGCTGAGCATAGAACCAATGCTTTGCTCTGTCGGGCCAATCCGTTGTTGCGGGTGCGATACCCTTGATAGCAGTCCTGTTCCTCTTCTCCCATTTTGGTATTGCATGGCGGTAACTACCGGGTCGAGTCGGTGGTGATAATTCTTCTTCGTGCATTCAACTTATTCTTCTCACTCATACTTTGACCTTCATCCGAAGTCTTGTAGTTCACAAACGCATCCCGCTGATCTTGCAACTTTGGGTGCTTGTTGAAGTCGAGGCTCGATTCTTCTTGATATACTCGTGTTCAACTTCTTTTTATAAGTCCGAATGCGACCGCCATCTTCTTGAGAGTGTAACTCTTCACCTTCTCTTCGGTACCTTGGGGGAAGGTGAATGTCTCCTTCACATCGTTCCAAAGCATGTTCTTCATATCTTGAGGGACCTGATCCCATTTTGCTATGCTAATTGCCACGTAGTCCCTAACGTGGACGCCGCATGCCAAATTGAACGGCCCAAGCGCCCCCGAGGGTGCAAGAGGTCGGCCGTCCTCGTCGACTTCGATGATAACATGTCTTGCCTTCTTCTTCTTGCTTGGACCTCACTGACGTGATTGCCTGCCTGGTTGACCGATCTGAAAGCATGGTACAATCATGAACGGGTCAGGATGTTGGCTTAGCATGGTAGTGGAACCGACAATCATGAACGTGACTGATTGTTACCGCGCCGGCCTCATCGTGCTCTGCAGCCTCATCGTGCTCTGCAGCCTCATTGGCCTCGGTGGCGGGTGTAGGCTCCACCGTCTCATGACCATCACATCCCGCAATCAAACTTCTCATAAATTCTTCGTCGTCCATCGTCGTTTCTTAGGCTAGAAGAAGCACTGAAAATTAACGAAAATAGATCACATTTCATGTAAAGTCGATGGTACTACTCTAAAACGGCATGGAAGACGATGGGGAAGAGACGGTAGAGAGGATGGGCTATGACGCCAAGATGTTCCTAATGTAAATCGCCAAATACTATACGATGGTAATTTTGCTAGAGTTGAGAGGAAATCAAGTGATGTTGTGACCTCATGCTACAAACATGTGCACATGTAACTTTAAAATGATACTTATACATTAGAAAAAATTCATATGATACATATACATCTCGAAATGAAAAATAATATGAAAAATTCATATATATTTAAGAATATATTTGCTTAATAAAAATAATGAATCATTCTTATTCCACACTAAAATGATTTTTTTAAAAATAAGCCCTACAAGTTCAAGAAGCATGGATGTCATGAGGCGTCGATTTGAGGAAGCGAGCCATGAGGAGGCAGTGCTCGCTTGAAATGGACTTGGTTGCTTTGTCTTCTTCTCAGGCACCACTTGTCCATATGCTTCCTCCCGCCTCTTCTTCCTCATGGCTTCCCTCTCGGTTATCTGGACGCCTCGTGACATCCATGCTTCTTGAACTTGTAGGGCTTATTTTTAAAAAATCATTTTAGTGTGGAATAAGAATGATTCATTATTTTTATTAAATATATCATTATATAATCGAGAGTTTCAAAATTTCCACAAGTTTAAAGAGCTTAAACTTGTCGAATTTTCTTTTATAACTCTCGAATATAATGAATCTGAACCTACAATTTTATACATACAAATCTCACATATACGCACAAGTTTAAGCTAGTACCAGAGTCTTGTGAGCTTGTAGGGACACATATACATACAAATCTCACATATACGTGAGAAACTTCACATATACATAGAAATTTCAAAATTCACCAAAAATTAGAATAATTCACATGATACATATTCATTTGACATGATACATATACATTTCAAACTTCACATATACATAGAAATCTCACACATACATACAAATCTCACATATCGTAGAAACTTCACATATACATAGAAATTTCAAAATTCACCGTAAATTAGAATAATTCACATGATACATATTCATTTGACATGATACATATACATTTCAAACTTCACATATACATAGAAATCTCACATACATAGAAATCTCACATATACATAGAAACCGATCAATAAAAATAAAAATTTCAAAATTCACCGAAACTCTAGTTTGATTGCTCTCAGTTATTGGGTTTAAATGAAGATTTAGAATCTTCACCTCAATCACAAATGGGCTAGACAATTTAATTTAGTGACTTAAGCCTTGAACTCTTACCACCTTAACATGCACAAGAAAATTGTAACAAGACATAGAAATCTCACACATACATAGAAAGAAAGTATATATTGCATAATGAATGATGCCCATAACATTGGCCCATAACATTGTCAATATGATGCATTGCATAGAAAGAAAGTACATCTTGTATATTTATAAATAGTCTAGTAAAGTATCAAGAATTTCATGTCACAATCAGCTCATTACAAGGATAATGTAATGACCATATGCTATATACTCAATACACCTTACTATGCTATATACTCATTACGGGATATATACTCATTACAGGATAATGTAATTACAAGGATAACAGAATAACAGAATGACCATATGCTATATACTCATTACTATGCTATATACTCATTACGGGATATATACTCATTACAGATAATGTAATTACAAGGATAATGAGAATATGTAATGACCATATGCTATATACTCATTACAAGGATAACAGAATGACCATATGCTATATACTCATTACAGATAACAGAATTTCATGTCACAATCAGCTCATTACAATGACAGATCAGAGCTACCACATGAAATCCAAATTATGTACGTAGTGAAAATAACCAATAATTTTAATCATGCAAGTCTAGCGCTTCAAGGCTTAGATCATTTCATTAAACGTCATGTTCATTAAGAAACCCAAATAACATCACAGAGCAATACCTCTCCTTCCACCAAAGAAAGATCAAATGCAGATAACAAGGAGCAATAATGGAGTCATACAACTATTGCTCTCAGATTTAATAAATTGATGGGTTGCTCCAAATGAGCCCTCCAACACCAATTTCAGCAATATATCACAGGTATACAAATATGAAATTAGTGAATCTATACAATTCAAAGCATCTTAATAAACTTGATTCACTAGAACTCAACAATGGACTATGAAAAGCTCTTGAATAGTAGGACAGACACCAATTTGGACTAAAAGAGTAGCCAAAGTTATTCACAACTAAGTTCCAGATTAGATCGGGATATCACTGCGAACCAAGCCTCATAACAGGAACTAATAACATGATAGCATGTCACATATACAGCAGCAATAAAACCAAGTTGAAGTTTTAGACACAATGATCTAAACAGTGCTGAATCACAGAGGAAATCACTAACTAATAGATTAATATTGCCTCATTTAATTGAATCATCATAGAGCAAAGAAGAGAGAATAAAATCGGTGCCTCCAGATCAAGAAATACGCCTCTAGCTCGATGGCTAGTCCTCAAATTTCTCAATCGGTTCATGAATCAACACCAACAGATAAAGTAATGCTAGCTAAAAGGATCAAACTGATCTCTCAGACAATGACATCACCGGTGATAGTCGGGCACAAACTTTGGATCCTTGTAGAAAACAAAGTATTCGGCGGGAAAGGCAATAACAGCACTTCGATGAGCACAAATGCCATACATGGAACAGTACCCTTCTGCAGATACTACCCTAAGGAAGCCACCAAATCAGTTCCAATCCTGTGCAAGGACATGTATAGAGACAACCACCTGACATCTAACAACAATAATTGGAGCTAAGAAATGAGAATCCAACAGCTACGCCTCTAAAAAATATAAAACAGCATCGAATTCTGACGGCCTACTTCAATGTGAAAAATTCCGAAATTCAGGGGAGCATGGCATACTTCAATCTGACTTCAATCATGAAGCCAAAGGTAAAATTGTGATACTTCAGCAAAATCTGGAAATTGCTATCTTAAGTTCTTACAACATATGCTAGTATCTCTAATAAAACAGAAAACAGATGTGTGCAGTTCAATTTTCTCTGAAACGAGTGTAGCAAAACTTATTTCATCTTGACAGTGAAGATAAGGCAATCTGACTTCTTAACAACACATACTGAAAATTACAAACCTATATCACAAAAACATGTGGTAGAATGCAGGATTTTCTAATCAAAGGCCACAGAACTCAACATCCAGTTACAGTCTAGAACATAAAAAATGTTTAGGATATCTTGCAAGAGTGATATAAATACATAAATTGATTATTCCTGCAAGGTATCATGTGGTTTTCCGAGTCATGACAACTGCAAACAGAAAGATATAAAACCAAATGCAGTTAAGAGCCCTAAACAGAAAAGATGTGTGAGAACTTTTCTTCCATTGGATCAATATACGCCAGGTCGAATAAGAATAGCATACAGTTTAAATGCATGGTCATGTGCGCTGGATATAAAGTTCAATATCTGAAAATGCCATGTTGACCTACATATAGAAAACCTAGCCAAGGGTGATAAGAGTGTCACTGCGCGGGCTTCTCAAAAGCAGCAACGCAACCAAAACCAATCACTTGGGCACCAATGAGGCAAAACCACATGGTTTCGCATCAACCAGAATGTCGTTGCAACCCAAGCAAAATTTACCTAACGAACAAAACCCTAGGGTTGGCGGGCCGAGGGGAACAAGAGGTAAGGAGGGCACCCAACCGCATATTATTTTATCAAGTGACAAGTGATCTCATCGGTAAGGAGGGCACAAACCTAGGGTTGGCGAAGGCCGAGGGGAACAAGCAATGGAGGCAAGGCGCGGAGGCAAGGCTTTGAGGCGCGAGGACGGCGGTGGGGTCGCTTGAGGCGAGGAGGACGGCGCATGGGGTCGTTGGAGGCATCCCGGTCGTCGGAGGTCTTTGCAAACGAGCGGGAGGAGAAGAGTGGGGAACAATGGCGGGAGTAGCAAAAATTAGGGAAGAGGAAGCGGCGGGAGGGATTTATAGGTGCACCATCAGTCCCTGTTGGTGTATTCAACCGGTACTAACGGGTCAGCCTCGGCAGCCCTAGGCACTATCATCCGTTGGTCACATCAAGACGGTTCATGTCACGAACCGGTATTAGTGAGCTCATAAATAGTACCGGTTAGTGTCACTAACCCAGATCGATCCGTTATACCATCGCATCACGTTCGTGTTTTGAACCGTATTAATCGCCTCCCTCGCAGCTCAGTAGTCCGCTGAACCGATCGATCTAACTATCATCCTGTCGCATCAACTTGTCTCGATGGGCCAGTGAGCAAAGGGCGATTCTGTAGTAGTGTCGCTAGCTTCGATCGACTAGAACCTTGATCCTCTCTCTTTAAACAAACTAGCAAGTTGGCCCACATCCTTTCGTGGGCAACATCATTATAGTTGCTTAAGTATCTAGCAAAAGTTTTCTTTTCACATGCAGTGTTAGGCTTATATATTTCAAACCCGTATAATTCTACGGTTTTGCTCAATATGCCTATATTTTTTACTAAGTAGGACACCGCATAAATAAGATGAGAAATCGAGATCTTGTTCAACAAGTTGTAATAAGAATAGCAAATTCTCGTGTTTTTTATCTTTGTTAGTTTTAGGTTGGAATTTATGTAAAAATCTAAATTCTATTTTCTTTTAGTTATTATTTATATTTTTATTTTTAGGTGTTTACATTGAAATTCATATGGAAATCAATTTTCTATTTTTTTAAATTTTAGTTAATTTGGATTGTACTTGAAATGTACTCTTTGATTTTAGTTTGCTAATTTTCATTTCATTATTATTCCAAATTTTAGTTGCTTTATGGATGTTACTTTACATGTCACATGGCAAATTAAATCATTTAATTTTCTTCATTTTTTATTTCGAATTTCAGTTAATTTAGATTGCATTTGACATGGACTCTTCCTTTTAATCTCACCCATTATAACTTGAGTGCATAAGATAGATGGTCAGATCTATTTGGTTATACGAGAGCTTTCTTAGAGTGCCTATTTAGGGTACAAATTCATTTACAAACCAAATATATAACCATCCTTTAATTTTATTCCAAATTTAGATGTATTTGTACTGTACTTCCCATGGATTTCTTTTAGTTTTAGGATGTAATTTGTATAAACATTTAATTTCTGTTTTCTTTTGGTTATTGTTCCAAATTTTAGTTTTAGGAATTTTCTTTGGAATTGGAGTGTAAATAAAATTGCTAATTTTATTTTTTAATTTTTTTGTTAATTTGGATTGTACTTGACATTGATTCTTTTCTTTAATTTGATAATTATATTTAATTATTAATTGGAATTTTAGTTATTTATGGATGTTACTTTACATGTGTATGGGAATCAAATTGCTATTTTTTCTTCTATTTTATTCCAAATTTTAGTTAATTTGGATTGTACTTGACATAAACTCTTTCTTTTAATCTTAGCCGTTATTACTTAGGTGAGCCAGATAGATAGCCATGTCTTTCTGTTTATAACAGGAGCTTCCTCATAGTGCCTAATTATTACATGTTTATAAATTTATTTTTTTTTACACTTTAGGTTTCAAATTTGTTTACAAATCAAATCTTTGATCATCCTTTAATTTTTATTCCGAATTTGCATGTATTTTGACCATACTTGCCGTGGATTCCTTTTTTGTTTTAGGATGGAATTCATATAAAAATTGAAATTCTATTTACTTTTAGTTATTATTTTCTATTTTAGTTTATTTAGGAATTTAATTTAATTTGGAATTAGTATGGAAATCAAATTGCTTATTTTCTTTTAATTTTTATTACGAATTTTAGCTAATTTGGATTTTACTTGATATGAAATAGTATATTCTATGTCTCAAAATTCATTTTCTAAATTTTCTTGTTTTTCCAAAATTTTCCGCCTAAGAGAAAATGTTTTTCCATTTTCTTGCAATAGTTTTTGAATTTGTCGTTTATTAAAATTTTACCAGAGCTTAGAAATATTTTATTTAGGTTGTAAATATTCTCAGGCGCCTATCCAAAAATAATAATAAATTTTCGAGAATGCCGGAGGCGATGTCTGAGAGCCGGCGGTGAGCTTTGTTCAGATCAGAATCGCTTGCCTGCCTTCAACGTCAAGAGAGAAAGGACAGGGAAAGAAAATGACGTGGGAGGAATAGATGCGACAGTGGGGCCTAGCAAATATCAGAGATACAATGATGAGGTCAACAATTACGTAATATAAGGGCTGTTTGGTTGCCTTCTCTCGTGAGCCTGGCCCGTTCAACTCAGCCAGGATGATAGGATACAGGATGCACTGATGTAGAGACAGTGTTTGGTTGAGTATTTAGTAGATAAGTATTTTAAAATTTAAATATTTTAAAATTTATATAGCAAGTGTGGTCTAGTTTTGTTTGAAAAAATATCATGAACCCATTTTTGAAATCGGTTAGGTAATCGGAGATGCTAATCAAAAGATATAAACAAAAAAGGAAAAAAAAAGGAAACTTACGTACCCACGTGGCACCCCATGCATGATTTGATATTGTGGCTGACAGTGGCCCCTTGCGCAGAACACGAGGTAGCCATGTGCTGCATCCAGAGATACGTCCATTTTCTACGTATCTCCAGAGCCAGGCTGCATGGAGAATCTTGCATCCAGAGAGCCAGGCTCAAAACTAAATGCAGGCAACCAAACACAAGAAAAAAGCAAGATTTTGCATCTATAGATGCAAATCTCTGTGCATGCAGGTAACCAAACAGATAATATCACGACCACATCACTCATTGTCAAAAAAAAAACAAAAAAAGAAGAAGTGCCAACGAGCCTTCGCTCGGATGGCTAGCTACGCTAGTTAGCGAGCTGCCCGCTCGGGTTCGAGTCCCGAACTCGCCCGGGTGCGCATCGGGAGCTGGGTGCAGACGCGGGCGCGTGTGTGGACATATGTGTGGGTGAGTGTGTGTGCATCTGTAGCCCAGCTGTTGTCCTCCTTCTATACTGAATGCCAGAGCTCCTAGCCAAAATTCAAAAAAAATGTAACAGATATACTCACACATGTAGGGTCCTGTTTGTTTCAGCTGGGCATTGTGAAAAGCAGTTTTTAAAAGCTAGAAGAGCAACAAACAGCAAACTTTTAATCTAGATTGTAACAATCTGGAGGCCAGATTGTAGCAATCCTACAATCCACTCTTCCCAGCTTTCCCAAATTTTTTTTTTGCAAAAGACCACAACACCCATCCAACTTCAACCAAAATTACCCACCATTGCCCCCACTTTCACTAGCCGAGCCCGTGATCTGCTCACATCTTCACATCCAAGCACAAAGCGATCGGTTCACATCTTCACATCCAAGCACAAAGCGACGGTTCACATCTTCACATCCAAACACAAAAAATCTCCAACCCTAGCCGCCATGGAGGACCTCCTGCCAGCGCTTCCTCCTTCACCCATGGCGCCCTCCATCCTCGTGCTACCCGACGCGACGCCTCTATTTCCGGAGCGGCCAGTTCGGTTGCCGATCACAACACAATGCCTCCTTCGACGGCGGCATGCCATCCATCCCCAAGCGGCCTCCTTCCCAATGGTGCGGCGCCAACTCCCTCCCACACAAGAGGCTTTGCGCCACCTCGTTCCGGCCGGACGCAAGACTCCACAAGGCACTCGGCTCCCTCCGTGAAAATATTTTGTATGGACAAGAGTTCGAGCTTGTATGAATGATATATTTTTGCTATTAAATTATGCATTTCGTATTTTATAAATAAGCTACAAGTGCTAAAAAATGAAAATAAGGCAACAAAAACAGGTCGAGGGTACTATAGACTTTTGTCAAGCAGAAACAGCAATCCAAACACATTATAATATGGGTTACCAAACAGCCATGAGTTTTTCAACCTCTAGCTTTTTAACAATCCAGCTTTTACAATCTAGTTTTTAAAAGCTGCTTTCCACAATCCCCAAATTGAAACAAACAGGCCTAGGTATACTCAACACAGGTAGCAACGGAAATTTATGTAAAGTCAAAACAACAAGGATACAAGACTCATGGACACCTCAGTGAACGTTCTGCACTTTTACTGCCTATTTTGAACCTTTCATATATGTACTGCCACTTTCTTGGGCACTCTATTAGTAAATCTTCAGGTAATGGAAGTGTAGCAACATTATAACTAAAAAGGATGGGCCTAAATAAATGTGCAAAACTCTACAACTATACATAGAAGAATCACACCGTATAGGGAAACAGTGAAACATTTGGAGGATAAGCATCTCACATTAACAAGATGTAATAGATACAAATGAATTTTATCAAGTAAAAGCATTCCTGGAAGTAACAGAAACATCTCTGTTATTATATGTTTATTTACTTAATATGGCATCTCAATGTAAACACACCCCGTAATAACAAAATATTTGACTGACCTTGGTAATGTTATGTGAAAACAAGTATTCCTAATCAAGAGAAGACAACATTTAATTGACATTGGCTCAAAATTGCTACCATGACATCATATAAACTGACAAGGTATCATAGTATGATATAAACTTAAAAGCTAAAGCAGTTTACACATAAGAAACTGATATGGGAAATTTTTTAGGTAGAAGAGTTAATCTTGATCATTGTTCGGAGTACTTGTGTTAGCAATTGCAAACTATTTTAAGTTTTGTGCAGCAGAACAGATATATACCCACGATAACTTATCGCATCCAAACCTACCCTTGATCAACACTTAACCTACCCCTAATATGCACACTTCAATCAGGACTCCATACAAGTGCTAAAAAAAGTATGTATGCATTGTTTTATCTTTGTAAAGACCCCTTGACTCAAAAGGTCCTAAGGGAATTACAACTATACAACCACATACCTGGACTTCATAATCAAGCCAATTTAGCATCCCATCAGCAGCTGCCACATGTACCTGCCGTGAGGTGGTCCTGTAAAAAGGTCGTCTTGTTGAGCATCTGTCATAACAACTCCCTGCGAAGAGTCAAGATTTACCAGGCTTTCCAGCTTCACTAAATTCAGTAACTTGCCCTTCTGATAGACCAACAATAATTACACCATTACCAGACACATTTGGTGTATTATTCTGCACAAAGTTACTACTTTCAGTAGCAGAATTATGCTTGTCAAAGCAGAAGCAATATCACTGGTGACAGCACTGAAGGGAACATCTTTGTCACATGATCTACCTCTGCATCAATGTTTTTTGGGTGTTTAACCTTGGATTCCTTGGATGAAGATAGTTCAGCCAGGTTACAGGCTCGAAGATTTCTAGCTTTGATGTTTGGACACTTTATTTTCTCTAATAGAGCACATCCTTTTTTATGATAGGTTGCTTCTCAGGTGCATCTGAATGATCATTCTTGACCTTCCCAAGAATGTGAGGAGGTTGATTAATGACACAAACATCAGCAGGCATGTGAGGATGGTATGGATTCCCGCCATCTGGGCAATAACCACCATGTCCTGGACCTTGCCTTGCTGGCTGCTGCTGCCTTCGGGTTGAGTACGACCTGACCATACTGAGCAAAATGTTTCACAGGACTACCGCCAGTGGGTTGATCAGGAGTATGCCAGTAATCAAACCATGGAGGAGGCATGCATATATTAGGGGGCTTCTGTAACATGCAGTTGAACCTGCTGGGCTTCCTTTGGCAACTTTGCAGCAGGGAAGGGAGCATCTCCTTCGGAAGGATATTTTCATGCCCATAATTGGAAGATGAAATTAGCTCCCATCATATATGCCCTCACAAAAAGAAACATATCTCAATATATCGAAAGGAAATTAAATTTATTTGACAACAAATTGCTATGACCATTGGGAGAGCATTAATGAACCAAATGTATACCAGTTATTGGGCTCTTTCTTTGTTCATCTTGTGCCGCCACACTACCAGAATTAAATGTTGCTCGCCCTTGCGGACCATGGCCTGTAACTGAAAACAAAATAAGAAAGGAGAACAAATGTTGTCGATTGATTTAACTGTATGGAACTGATAAAGCTTTTTGCACCAGCAATATCAGTTTAATTGAAAATACTAGCAGTTTTCTGTTAATTCCAAATAACTTGGTGTTAAACAAAGTATAAGTTTAGTCATGCTTTAGCGTGAACAACTGAAACTATGAACAGAATTACGCAAAGCAATCTTATGTTGCAGGTAGTCACCTCGCTGATTGTTTGACTCATGAGTTCTTGGAGCCAAGTATTGGGAAATCATCCATACTTGGGGTGAACCCCTTCCCATGTGATGTAGGTCCCTACATGGTAAAGTGAATTAGTAGATATACATGTATTCAGCTACTTGCCAGCTCTAGCTATAGATGGAGTTTATACCCGTTTACCAATGGTTCTTAATGGTGCTTTCAGAACTTTAGTGAAAGCATCTGGAAAAGGAGAATGTTGGAAGCTTCATGATCTTGTCTCTCTGCTTCTAAGACGATCTGCGGTCGTTGGCAAATGATGTGATCGTAACACAGCTGACGCTAACAACGGACGTGAATCTGGACCCGAAGCACTAGGTAAAGTCAAGGAAGTCACTTCCAACTGTTGATGATGTCGTCAAGCTTCCTCTAGAAGATGGGCGATCATTGATGTGGTTAATAAATGGACCAGAGTCACCCATCATTCTTGGGATATAGAAGCGAAGGTGAACACCATGCATTTGATGCTGGAGGCATCGGTTTGTTGACCTATGTGGCAGGGTGTAATACCCTGTCCCATGACTGTGAAGGTATATATGAAGCGGTGATAGATTAGTCTAATATTGCTTCTCTAAAGAGAGTTGTAATGGCATATAATGCCTGTTGGGTCCAAATATAGCATATTCGGGGTTAACCCTTTTACATGAAACGAGGACAAAAGTGTACACGGAGTGCTATGTGTGCGTGGATTAGCCCTACAGGTGAGCTGGACATTGAGCGAAATTTGAGCTAAGGTGTTACATAGTACCCCTAACATCCATGTCAAAATTCCATCCGACAGCAATAACAGGGAAACATTCTCTCAACTTGCCTAAACCAGCATTGCCTGGCCAGTACAAACCTAAGGGATCCCCATGCTCGCCATTCGATTAAGGTTGTTGTTTCAACAATGAAGCAAAATTATCCATTCATCTAAACGAACAATGTTACAAGTCCATTACTAATCCAGAAATATTAATTTAAGAGTATACTTAAGAGTTAAGACACGATATATTTGACATAATTTCCTTTCACTATTTAATCAAATCAAATAACGTAAAGACAAGTGAGCGTCCGCAAATCGTTCTATTTCCACGCTCTAGTACCTCTGGCTTGGCAAGTTGATAGGTTTAGGGATCCTCGCGCCGAGCTTCCTCGTCGGAGAAGCCCGCCATCTGCAGCAACAAGATTACAAAACCCGTAAGGTAAGAGAACACAATCTAAATCGCCTGAAGTGTCGACGACGACGACAACAACAACAAGCAAATGGGATTATGGGACCTCTTGTCGGTGACCATGGCTTCCGGCTTCGGATGGCGGGAAGGCAAGCCGAGGAGGGTGCAGGTGGTGGCGAGTGGCGGCGAGCGCCCGGTGGATAGGGGGTCTCCAGAGACGGAGGCGGCGGAGGCAGCGAGCAAGGAGTCGGAGTGGTAGTGGGAGGGGATGTGTGTGTCACAGTGTCAGAGGCAGCGCACGCACTTCTGGAATGGTCAGCGGTGTGACGGTGCCTTATAAAAAAAATACTGAGCTTCCGATGAGATCGAATAGGATAAAATAGCCCACTACCACTAGGTATTATTGTTTTTGGTAAATAAAATAGTTCAATATTTATAGAGAATATTTTTTAAATTTGTATCTTATCATACAGAATGGAATGGCTCTATTTAAACAACCAAACATATGAATGATTTTTTTCTTAAATCATCTCATACATATACTATTTGATAGAAGCAACCGAAAACACATTTACGTTTACGAATCCTTCAGAAAGAGAAACTTAAAAAATAAAATAAAAAAAAGCTTAACAGGTTCTATATCACAGATAAAGGAAGTTTTTATTAATTTCAAGAACATTACATCGAGAGATACAAGTCCTCGAACTACTCCCTACCGCTAACAAGAAGCACACACCCAAAAAACCAAGAAAAAAACACTCACGCTACCAAAAGAAGCCATACACACGCTAATGACAATCGATTCGAAGACTAGACCGCCACCCATGTGCCTAGGAAAAGAAGTCCTTGGCCACCTGTACCAAACGACGCGCAACATCCACCAAGATAGCTCGTGAATCCGCCTTCTGGAGCACAACCCAAGTACGTAACCAATGGGAAGTAGCAAAAATAACCTGCAAAGGAGATGAACTTGATTTCTTGTCGAAAACAATATCGTTCCTGTTTAACCAAATAGACCAACAAATGGTTGCGACCCCTAGTAAAACAATATTTTTAATACCCTGGTCGAAAGAACCAAGCCAACTTCCAAACATATTGGAAACACTAAAAGGTGGAGCGATGCCAAAAGCGAAATACAGGAAGTTCCAGACCAATCGAGAAAATCAACATTGAAAGAACAAATGCGTAACCGTCTCCAATTGGTGACAAAAGCAACAAGTTGTACTACCCTGCCAATTGCGTTTAGCCAGATTGTCCTTAGTCAGAATGACTCCTCTTCTAAGGTACCACAGAAACACTTTGATTTTTAATGGGGCTTTTAACTTCCATAATCGCTTATTTAAATTAGGAACATCAGTTTTAATCAATGCCAAGTAATGAGACTTTACTGAGAATTGTCCAGATGGCACAAATTCCAGTGAAATTCGTCCTCGTCCTGTGTTAGATGGAAGTTGGCGATGCGTGAAAGCAAATCATTCCACTCCACCAACTTAGCTTCAATCAATGACCGTCTCCAAGTAAAATTAGGATGAGGAGACGTGAGGACTTCATCAATAGTTAAATATTTTTCCCGTGTGATACTGTACAACCCAGGATATTGATCTTTTAAAGCACAATCTCCAAGTCAGATATCCTCCCAGAATCTCACTTGTGTTCCATTATTGATTTTGAAAGTACCAAAGCGGAGAAAATCTCGTTTGACCGTCATCAAATTGGACCAAAAATGCGAGTCTCCTGGTTTCCACTCGGCTTGTACCAACGATTTAGACACAAGGTACTTATTTCTAATAAGTTGCTGCCAAGTACCATCCGTTGTTAAAAACTTGAACAACCACTTACTCAAAAGTGCAATGTTCATAACATTTAAATCATGAATCCCAAGTCCCCTTGATCTTTGGGTGACATAGGATATTCCATCTAGCAAGGCGATATTTTCGCTTTACCGCATCCCTTGCCGAAGAAACGAGATCGAAGTAGTCAAGTTTAGAAAGAACACCTTTAGGAATCTTGAAAATGACATCATGTACATTGGAAGACTACTCAACATTGAATTAATAAGTGTTAGTCTCGCCAACCGAAAAGATGTTTCCTTCCAACCATCGAAGTCTTTTTTCAAATCGCTCTTCTACCTTCATCCAACTGAGTTTCAGAATTTTTAAAGTGAATAGGAATTTCTAGGTACTTCTGGGAACTCCCTTGTTTGCAACCAAACAACTGTAAATATTGATTGGATGAATCTTGAGCATCTCCCAAGCAAAATAACTCGCTTTTATAGAAATTTATTTTAAGACCCGATATTTGCTCGAACGCACAAAGCAATAACTTCATGTTGCAAACTTTATCCAGATCATTTTCCATAAATAAGATGGTATTGTCGGCGTATTGTAAAATAGATAAACCACCATCAACCAGGTGAGGAACAACTCCACCAATTAGCCCCATATCCTTAGCTCTTCTAATCAGACAGCCAAAATGTCGTGACAATATTAAACAATAATGGCGATAACGGATCACCTTGCCGCATCCTTTTTCTTGTTTGGAAAAAACGACCCACATCATCGTTGACATTAACCGCCACACTTCCTCCCGAAATGAATGACCTAATCCAAGAAATCCACTTGGATGAAAATCCTTTCATTCGTAAAGTTTGAAAGAGAAAGGGCCATTTGACTTTATCATAAGCTTTCTCAAAATCAATTTTGAATATAACCCCGCTAAACTTTTTCCTATGCATCTCATGAATTGTTTCATGCAGTATAACGACCCCTTCTAAAATGTTCCGCCCCCGCAAAAAAGCAGTCTGAGTCGGACTAACAACCGTATCAGCCACCATAACAGGTTCTATATGAGAAGAGTTAACAGGTTGAACGGAAAAAAAGCTTAAAAAATAAAATAAAAAAGTACAAATTATATTACTGTTGCAATGACCACCTTTTTTAAAAAACAAAAAACTTCTCAGCACAAGAAGACCACAAAGAATCATCATCCGTGATCTCCAGAGACCAAAGAAAATGCAGCATTTACCCACAAGAACGAGTCCTTAAAACTACCAAGAGTCAACCTGTTCGGCAGGAAACCCATTCTCCATCATACGTCGGATTAAATAGAAAAGAAAAAAAAAGGCACTCCTCTAGTGATTAATCTCATTATACGTCAGGGTCTTCCTGCTGAACCGGCGCCGGAGCTGGAGTGTTTCCGTAGTCCCTTGGAAAGGTTGGGTTGGTCAGCCTGTGCACTGAGGACGTTACCACCCATGAACGATCCACCCTCCTGGACCAGGCCACCTGGCGACAGTGGTGACATTGCAGACGTATCGGCTAGTGATTGTCCAGATACGAGCACAGAAACAGGAGGCACATCATAGCCGGATCTTGGCCGAGGCCTGCGTTCCAACGCCGCACCCTGGGCTGGTCATAGCTTCTGCTCCTGCTACGACTCCGGCTGCGGCACGTAGCAGCTACGTGGCAAGCTTCTGCTTCGGCTTTTGCTCCCACTACTTAGGCTCCTACTATCACTTCTTCTGTCATAGACTCACGAGCGGCCTATTTGGGATACATGACTGTACCTCTGGTCCCAACCCTTGTCACCGAATCCTCAACAGCTATCATATCTTTCCCGCCCTTCTGAGATAAACCGATCATGTGGGTCTCGATCAGAAAACTCATTCCACGCCCCCCCCCCCCCCACACCCAACTAGGGGAGAAAACAGGACAGGAAATATCTGCCCGATCCGATCCTGAATCTATTTAAAATCCGTACCGATGTTATCCGTATCCGGAAAATCCGACGTAATATGGGTTAGGATATGGGAAGAGCAATATCCGATCCATATCCGAAAAATCTCATATAATATGGGTTAGATATGGGAAGAGCAATATCCGACCCGATATCCGGATAAAATCAGTTATTCTTCCATTAATTTGGTTCATTATTGGATAGATAGAATAGTTGTTTGATACTGGCACTAAAAAACACTACTATGTTATTAAGCGTGAACTTCAACAAATCTATCAACAAACAAATAGAGTGATGACATAATGCTTTTACCTAAATTGATTTGTTCAACTTAGGGTGTGTTTGGCAGGGATTCAGCTTCTCCAGATTCGTAAATCTGGTGAAGCTAAAAATTCTAATTTCTCCAGATTCATGAAGCTGAAGCTGTGAGTACATTAAAAGTGTTTAGATAGATCATCTTGTTTACATTTAGACCAAAAATATAAACTTAATTCACTTTATTTTAGCCTACAAGTTTCAGATTTCAGGAGGAGCTGGAATTTGGAGCTTTACCAAACAGGTCCTTATTTGATAAACTTCTTTCTATTCAAATTATCGAATTAGTTGAGTCACTAAATTGCACCTCTAACTATAGTACTATCCACGTTGAAATAATTATAACTTGAAGCTAATGTTTTAAGGTTAATGCTTCATTCGCTCTTTTACGCACACAATTATGTACTATACTACTATCCGATTATGATATCCGATCCCGACCGAATCCGTCAGTATCCGCTCCATATCCGAATCCCGAATAATCCGACCAGATCCAGATCCGGACATCCGTATCCGACTCCGAATCCCGAAAAAAAATATAGATTAGGATACAGGACGAGCAATATCCACCCGTATCCGATCCGGTTTCACCCCTACCCCAACTACGTCCATCAGAGAAGTCACCTGAAAACCCATAAAAACCAGGAAAATCACCCCTGCCATATCCACCAAACCAGAAAAATCATCCCTACCACCACGACCACCAATTAAAGCCACCTGAACTTGTCCCACCTCTCCCGCCAAAACCACAAGGTTCACGCCCTTTCTCTCACCAAATGCACTGTGCCCAGGACCCTCCCGTTGACCTAATCCACCAGGGAGTCAGGGACCTTCCGTTTTGGTCCTCCAAATCCACCCGGGTCATCCCGACCACCAAAGCCTCAAGGGCCAACCCTAACTCCACCAAAACTACCAAGGCCACCAACAGCAGATTCGAAACGACTATCACCCCCAGCCCGATCCCATCGGCTCATCCCACCAATCTGGTTTCTTGGAGCTCCACGTGCACCCCGTGCAGCCATGTCTTTCAGCTGTGGAGGTACACGCTGATTAGCCCCTTCCGAGACTTTCACCAAATCACCTGCATATTTCCGATCTTGTTCAGAGAAGGAAGTTTATGGGACTCCAATGGCCCCAGCCCTTCCGGTACGCCCTATGCGATGCGCATAGTCCTCGATCCCAGTTGGAAAGTCATAATTGATCAACACTCTGAAGAAACACATTATGCAGTATCGCACTGTCACAAGTGACAATGAGCAACAGAAGGACAATAAAAAAAGGAATTATTTAGGTCAGTACCATTGCAAAGATGGAGCTGGAAAATACCATCGCTTGTGAAAATGGAAGGGATCACTGTACTCGCCCCGTGATAATCCTAACCCATTTTGCATTTATCCGGGGCAATGGATCCCCATTCTTCTCTGCTGCGACGCGTGCTCGCCGCACAGCCTGCCGCCGCCGCCGCCTCTCACCCGCCCTCGCTGATGCGCTGCCCACCTCCTCCACCTCAGATACACACACCCCGCATCTCCTCCTCCAAATCCATCTCATACATCCTAAATGTTTAAACCCTAGAGCCCCAATCCCCCCTCCATGGCCACCGCCTCTACTCTGACGGGGCCCGCTCGTCGTCAATCCCCACAAATTCGACTCCAACTACCGGTTGCCACGAGGAGGAGGACGAGATCGAACTCTCTGACGACCGCGACGTTGATTTACTCGGGATCTCGCGATGGCGGCGGCTCTGGATCTCGACGATGTGGAGTGGGGCATGCTGCTGCGCCACCGCCTCATGCATACCTACCATACATTGACACCTATCTGGTACGTGTCCTTCCCCCTTGTTGATTAAATTGGCTTCAGTGTTGATGCACAAGGTGTTTGTGGTATGCCGATGAGGTTGGCTGATTAGATTTTGACACAATTTTTTTTCGTGTTCGTTTGGCGTTCGATCTTGAAAGTTTTTTCGTATTCCTTTGGTTGCAATCGGATTAAGCTTTGTGAGATTTGGAACCAATAACCGTATCTGTAGATATTTGTGTTGCCAATCAATCAAGTTGATTCGATGCCTTTTCTCCTTGTGATCTCAATAGCTAACTAAATGTCTGTAGATATTTGTGTTGCTAATCAATCAAGTTGACGCTAACTGGTTGTGGGATAATATCAAGTTTTCTAACTTGGTGAGGTTACCGATCTCCTTTGGTATGGAGCCAGATAATTTGTTGTTTGAAAGGATTAATTTTTCTAGGTTCTTTAGAATTGCAGTATTTGATGGGATCGAGCCAAAGAAGCTATTTCCATCAAGCCTAAGCAGTTGGAGATTCCCCATCATCATGATTGATTGTGCAATTGGTTTATAGAAGGATCTTGCCAATTGAGACTAGTAAAATTTGTAATCGTAGCTGGAAATTCACCGGTTAACATGTTCTCATATGCAAAGAAATATTGCACCTGACAAGACGGACTCCCCACATAGTCAGAGAGACTCTGAAATCAATAACCGGTATGGCCAGAAACCATAGTTTCCTACAGTTGGAAAGAACTAAGAGGAAGTTGAGATCACCGTGTAGGTGGTTTCGCGAAATATCAAGATGCACCAAAGAGTGTTAACAATTGTTGCTGGTACCATCCAGCCAACAGGTTTGTGTTCAATAATAGGAATGCCAATTCAGACAGGTTGCCAACAGAAGCAGGGGTGGATCCAGTTAGTTGATTGTCTGAGAGATGCAAAGTTGGCCCAATTGTTCAAATTGTACCGGAATGGCTCCTCCTAGGTTGCAGAATGACAAGTCTAGGATACCTAGCCAAGTGCAGCAGGGAAATTGCGCCAACAAGTTCACTCCAACCCAAGGAAAGGAATTTGAGATGAGCCAGCTTGCCCAGCCATGTTGGCATAGCACCCTCAAACGAATTACTGGACATGGAAAGAACTTTGAGGTAACAACAAGATGCAATCCGCAGTGGAATCTGACCTGTGAAACTATTCTCTTTGTCTCTTCGATGTTGATTCATTGTAGCTACGGGAGACTGAAACTTTCGTTGCCAGGGATAGGACCAGTTAAGTTGTAGTTGTAGCAGAGCTGGATAGCATTTAGTGTAGACATGTTGAAGATGGCCAGTGCCACTGGGCCGACGAGATGATTGAGTTGCAGGACAAGTTGCTCGAGCCTTGGCAAGGAGCCAATGGAATCTGGTATTGGCCCTGATAGGCTGTTGTTTCCAGTGTTCAGATAAGTTAACAAACACGTATCATTGAATAGATTGTTCAGTATCGAGTCAGTGAGGTAATTCGTCCTAAGAGTTATGTAGAGAAGATTGCGCGGGTTCTGCAGCTCTACCTAGATTGGACCAGATAAACGGTTAAAGCTTAAGGCAAGTGCTTGAATCCTCCTCAGGTTTCCTATGGATGCAAGGATGGCAGGCCATTGAACCTAAGATCTAGGACTTCAAGGCGATGCAGCATTCCTATGTCATCTGGGATCGAACCTGTGAGGTTGGTGCTGTTGAGGTTGAGGATGGAGAGGAAAGACAGGTTACCAAGGTGAGGAGCAAGATAACTGTGGAGGGACACGTCCGACAGCTTCACAGCAGTGATGCGCTGCCTGCACCGGCTGCACGAGATGCTGACCCAGTGGCAGAATGCCGAGAGGGTCGGACAGCTGGCCTTTGAAAGCCAACAGTGCGGCGAGGTCAATGTCGCTGCTGTTGCTCTTTTATAGCATGTTTTTAGTTAGGTACGGAGATTAAGGATGTTGTAAAAACAAGAGAAAGACTAAAAGAAATAAACATACTATCTATGCTAATACATTAGAAATGTGAGAGAGAATAGTTTGTGAGAAAGAGTACTTATAAATGTAGGAGGGAGAACAAACGATAAATAAGGGCAAACAAGGTAAAACATTAATAAATTCACATACACACTTTACATTTTGAAATAAAAATGCAAAAACCATATGAAGCGATTTTTTACCGTCCTTTGGAGATACCAAAATTTATATTAGAGGTATTTCCATGCTTTTCTTTTTGACAGTTGCACAAATATTAAAGCATGAATGAAGAGTAGATGGTGATTACTTACTCCTTTGCTTGCTTTAAGATTTGTGCAACTTGTATTAGAAGGAAAGCATTGAAGTACTGCTCTTTACATTAAGTTAGTACAAATAGATACCAAAAATTTAAAGAGAGAGGTAATGTAAATTTTGGTATCTCCAAATATGGTAGAAAGTCTCATGTCTTGTATGTCAAAACGGATGAAGTATAAGAATGTCCAGTGCCACTCACCACTCATCACTCTGCCATGCATACAGAAAAACCAGAGACGCTAACTAAGGGCATGTTTGGATCCATTAGCACTAACAATTAGCTGCTAAAATTAGCTAAAGTGGATCCAAACATACCAACTAATAATGCACTAATAATTAGCCAACATCCCGCTAATGGTTATTTCATTAGCGGTAGACCCTAATAATTGGTGCTAATAGATGGTGAAAAGTCATATTTACCCTTGGCCCAAAATCCCTTCTCTCGTTTGTTTCCACTCGCTGCACGCCGAATAGCCCCAAAATCCCTTCTCTCGGTCTCTCCCGGCGAATCCTCCCAAACCGCTCTCTCCTGCCGCCAGACGCCCTCTCCACCGCCGCTTCTTCCCCATCGCCTCTCCGCCAAGACGCCTCTCCGCCCAGACGCCTTTTCCATGGATCTTTTGGGGATAACCAAAGAAGACGATGTCGTCGCCGATCTAACTTCACCGCCCATGAATCCCGCCCAGACTTCTTCTCGAGCGACCAACTCTCTGGCGGCCGTGGCGTCCTCGTCGGCAGTTCCGGTGGAGTGGAGGTGCTCGATCTCAACTCCTGTGCCGCCGACGCCCCCAACTTCATGTCCTACCGGAGTTACTTGACCACCATGGATCGGGAACAGCGTGGAACCAGAGGTCGCCGGTGGGCGTGGCACCACGGCGAGGCACACCGGATCCGGCGGAGACCCTGATGGCACGGCGGCGAGGCCGTTCCGCGCTCCTCGGCCGGCCGGTTCGACTACTAGAGGCGACGTGGAGCTCTTGGTCGCCGCCCACCGGGTCTGGGGAACTCGCTGGTCGCAGCCGCCCTGTGGAAGTGCTGGAATGCCTCGAGCAAGTGGTAGCGCTGCCACCGCTGGTGGTAGTGGTGGCAATCCTTGGCCGGACTGTGCAGCTGCAGCCCTGGAGGAAGAGTATGAAGGCTTTGGTCTAGGAGCTTCGGTAAGAATTTTTTTGTTTCTCTGAAAATTTTTTTTGCTGCAAGTATTGAAATCATCAGAAAATATGAATTCCTCAATATGTATTTGATGTCCATTGGCTGAATTTCTAGGAGCTTCGGTTAAGCATCAATAATCTGAAAATGAATTGCTGTATGAAAATGAATAGTGTGAAAATGAATTGCTGTACGAAAATGAATAGTCTGAAAATGAATTGCTGTATGAATTCACTGACTCCAGTAATGTATTTTTACTGGAGTCAGTTTTTTGCCAAAACTGCAAAAGGTAATGTATTGGTATGAAGAATGTATTTGTAACTGGAGGGAGTATAGCAGGGGGAAAACTAAGGTACACTTTACATTCAGAAAGTCATTCAAATTTCCAACATACCATATAGAAGTAATGTTTATATCCAAACAAACAGCAAGAGAAACAAAAATTATGAGCTGGAAAGGAATATGGCATTTTACTGTTGGTTGTTATTCATTTTACTTCCTGCAAAGTTTTACTTCCAGCTTGTGAAAGGAGAGGGAGCTCCATTTTTCAGACTTAAAACATGTACTGTTTATGAAAGGTAGGTTAAGACATGTACTGTTGATTGGTTAGAATATCATTACAGATGAGTTAGTAGTGCTCCAGATTTGGTTATGAGTCGGAGGTTTAGTTTTGTTTCCGAGTGAAAGTAATCAAAGTCTGGTTGTGAAAGGAGACACAGAATAAGCTTCTTGGCCAGCTTGTGAAAGGAGAGGTAATTTTGTGTTTGAGACAAGCCATATTATGATTGAAGGGGCTATATATACTCAGATGTGGCATTTCGTTTCAGAGATGAATGCTTGGTTCGATCTACTAGTATTTTCATAGTAGCACCGTTAGAATGATCCAAAGTAAGTTCTCTGATCAGATTTGGCTGGACCATGTAGTGTGACAATAATACTCTTGGACTAAATTGGTTCTCTTTTGGCTAGATTGGTTCAAATTTTACATGAGCTAACAATAATCCTATTCTCAGAACTATCTCGAAATTAACAGTAAAATTAATCAATGAAATGTATTTGGTCAAAGATGAAAATGTTTTGAGCTGAAAACATTTTCAACTGGGCAGTGAATGTTTGTGTTTGAACTGGACAATAATGTTTGTGTCTTCGAACTGGACAAGATCTGCAGCTGAAAACTCATGGACAAGAATATTTGTGTGAATGTTTGTGTGTTTCAACTGGGCAGTGAATGTTTGTCTTTGAACTGGGCAGTGAATGTTTGTGTGACTGGCCTGGTGCCCACAATTGCAACCACCGCAGTGTAGGATTGCTTGTTCAGATCCATGACTACAGTTGCCACAGTTGTGGCCAAGAAGAAAATTGTTTCAGCAATTTTTCGAGTTTACACTTTAAGTTGCAGTGTTTTATACTTATTGCGAAATACTTAGATAATTTGCTTCTGTTTTTTTTCCAAATGTGCAATAGAGGGAGGAGCAATATGACAAGGCTAATTGGAATTCGTCCAATATTGTTGTGTTTTGTGATATTTGTATTGAAGAAATAAGGGCTGGTAATAGGAATAATGGATTAATGACTAGTACAGCCTATAAGAACATAGCTGAGAAGTACCATGTAAGCACAGGATTGCGACACTCGAAAACTCAGCTGAAAAACAGATGGGATCAGCTTAAGGGGCTTTATAGCTTTTGGTTGTGGCTGAACAAACAAACTGGACTTGGCAGGGCAAATGGAACGGTGGTGGCTGATGAAAAGTTTTGGAGAACCCACACAAAGGTACTTGTGCACTCTTTTTTCGAATAATACTTGTTCACTACGTCTTTGAATCTGTACTTGTTGATTCATGTCTATTCTATTTTTTCAGGGAAAATCCGAATGGAAGAAGCTCAGGTATGGCCCCCCAGAGTGTCTTGATCAACTAGAAATGATGTTTGAGCATACTGCTGTGGATGGATCGTCGTCAGCTATTCCTGGGGAACACATTGGTGACATAGGTGACGAATGTGATGAACCCGATCTACCGAGTCCTATGAGTACCACTAGTACGAAAAGAGCTAGTACCAGTAGTACAAGTGCAACTAGTCCAAGGAAGAAAACAAAGAGCCATATAGTCAAAATCATGAAGGGAATATGGGACACTATGCAATCCAATAGTGCTGTGGCGCAAAAGGTGATGCAGGGGGAGTTCAGGTCAGAATCCATCAAGCAAGCAATGCGTTTGGCTGTGGAAAGTGGGGCAGCAGAAGGAAGTGTTGAGCATTTCATGGCTAGCAAACTTTTTGTCAAAGCTGAAAATCGCGATATTTTCTTCACCTTTACAACCAACGAAGGAAGGCTTACTTGGTTAAGGAGGTGGTGCCAGGAGAGGAACATGCACTAGTTTGGATGTTAGTTGGTTAAGGAGGTGGTGCCAGGAGAGGAACATGCACTAGTTTGGATGTTAGTTGGTTAAGGAGGTGGTGCCAGGAGAGGAGAAGTTTGGATGGCTGTGCATGTGGTCGTTGCAGGTGGTCGGTTGAGGTAGTAGTTTTTTGTTTGTTCTAGTGCTATATTAGTAAGTTCTGGGTATGGTGCTACGTTAGTAAGTTCTGGGTATGATGCTCAAGGAGTAGTAGTTCATGTTTATGATGAATGACCTTTTTTTTGCGTTGAGTGTAACCATGTTATCTTTGCTATGAACCTATTATTTTGAAGGAACCTGTTATCTTTGCTATGAACCTGTTATTTTGAAGGAACCTGTTATATTTGTTGCTGAGTTGTTATCTTCAACCTGTTATCTTTGTTATATTATCATATTATTTGTTGAATTGTTTGTAGATTAGCTTTTCTTCAAGTGATGACGAGGATGAAACACTTGAAGTTGCACGGAATCAACTGGATATGTTGCAAGAATATGGTGCCTTTACATGCATATTTGGTATGTATTATGATGATACTTTCATGAACAAATCCAAGATGAGAGAACCCGTACTGTCCGGATATGATTGGGTTATGATAACCCTTAACAATCCAACATCTTGCTTCAACATGTTTAGGATGAGTAGGGAACTTTTTGATAAGCTACATGATTTGCTAGTGTCATCATATAGCTTAAAGTCTACTAAGAAGATGTTGTCTGTAGAGGCTTTAGCCATGTTTTTATGGATCATTGGTGCCCCGCAATCTATTAAACAAGCTAAAAATCGTTTCGAGAGGTCAACCGAGACGATTAGTCGGAAATTTGAAAAAGTGTTGCATAGTGTCTACATGCTCTCAGCAGATATTATCAAACCAAGAGATCCAGAATTTACAACGGTGCATCCTAGACTACAAGGTCCTCGTTTTTCACCACATTTCGATAACTGCATTGGAGCAATAGATGGGACGCATGTACCTGTTGTCGTGCCATCGTCAAAGGTCCTTCAACATGTCGGTCGCCATGGATATTCCACTCAAAATGTGTTGGCTATATGTGACTTTGACATGAGGTTCACCTTTGTTGTGGCGGGATGGCCAGGATCGGTACATGACATGAGAGTGTTCAATGATGCTATACGCAAATATGGCGACAAGTTCCCACATCCTCCACCAGGTAAACTCACTTGTTGCCATCTTATCTTGTTATATAGTCATATTTCTATTTTTCTATTTTATAATAATTTGTGAAGTTCTATTTTTCTAGGGAAATTTTATCTGTGGACTTGGGCTACCCTAACCGAGTGGGTTATCTTGCACCGCATAAGGGACAAAGTATCATTTACGGAGTTTCGACAAGGCCCAAGACCAACAGGAAAAAGGAGGTATTCAATTATTTACATTCATCTCTTCAAACGCCATCGAGCGCTCATTTGGTGTTTTGAAGATGAAGTGGCGTATTTTGTTGGACTTACCAAGATATCCAATGATGAAGCAAAACAAAATAATACTTGCATGCATGGCCTCCATAACTTCGCTCGAGAAAGTGCAATGGCGGATGCAGACTTTGACATGTGTGATCGTGATGAAAACTATATGCCAATCCCGGCGTCATCTTCATCTCAACGAAGTGGTGCTAATTCTCATTTAGGTGACGAAGATCAAGACATGAATGTATTCCGTGATAATCTTGCCAATGTTTTATTTGCAATCAGAGAGTGATTGAGAGAGTCTATTCGAATGGAGAAACTCTATGAATCTTACCAAGTAGCAACTTGAATTTTTGTATGGGATGAAAGTAGAACATCCTGAGGAATTTTTGCTAATTCTCATTCCGTGAATTTTTCAATTTTCGAATGCATGAAAGTAGCAACGTGAGGGACTGGGAGCATGAGCACCTAACATTCCATTAGGATCGGAGCATATTGAGGAGGAAACGTGCCCATATCGGATCGGAGCTTTGCATGGGGTTTTGACGAATTTAACTAGCGCTAATGCAAGGGCATAATGGACAATTGCATCCACAACTACATTTTTAACCACCTATTAGCTAGTAGATCCAAACAGCCCCCAACTAATAATTAGTCAGCTAATAGTTAGCTAACTATTAGCCATTAGTTAGCTAATTGTTAGTGCTAATGGATCCAAACATGCCCTAACTAAAAGAGAGCAAGCATGGATGATTCCATCATCTGCTCGGATCGCGGCAGCCTACGGTGGCGTCGGCTGTACCTAGACGGAGCCTATGCCATGACCACGATGACGACGGTGGCTGCTCTACCATGAGAGAGATGATCATCGCTACATGCTACACTGTTACCATAGAACATTCTAGCCGGTGTGTGCATGTGCTGCAGAATTGCAATGTAGGAATTTTACACAAACCTCCCCACATGGTTTCTTTTTTCATCACAGGAATTTTGTAGCAATAGTAACAAATCTTACAAAACTCTCTCGGTACAAACGAGGCCGCATGCTACAGTGGACATATTTGAGGAAACAAAAGTCTAGCGAGAAATCCCCAATGTAAAGTGGCATTATATGATACTGCCAATAGATTGATAAATCTTACAACGAAGCAAATTAAATTATACAATATTACATGCAAAATTAAGGGCACGTTTGGATCCTGGGCTAGAGATTTCCTAGCCTAGCCTTGCCAGGCTATTTATTTGGGACCGGTAACAAGATACTAACTGATCTTGCTTTGTATTGCTTCGTCTATTTGACCTTAATTAATTATCTACAGTGTTTTCCTAGGTGCTAGATGGATTGCAGACCGGAGCTTAGCGTCTAATTGCCGCCGAGGTAGGCTAGGCGGTCGTCTAGCTAGGAAAAATTGGCTTAGGTTGATCGACGGGAGGGAGGGACCTAGCGCTTGGTCGCCGCCTAGGTGAGCTAGTCGGCTGCTTAGGGGAACAGTGGTTACCCATCACTTGGGCCGCTCTGACTCTTAATTTTACTACCTTAAGTTCGTCCACCACCTGTGCCATGGTTGGTCTCTTGTCCACATCTTCTTTGAGACATTGGACCGCGATTCCACCAATCCAGTCGAGGCACTCCATGTAGTGAGGTTGAGCAGAAGACAAAATATCCTTGTCATACATCTCCTTGGTTGTACCCCCCTTGTAAGACTTAACAAAGTTTATCGGAAGGCTGTTGCTCCCATCATACTTGGGCCTCTTACGTGTGATGAGCTCAAGAATCACAACTCCAAAGCTGTAGACATCGCTCTTCTCCGTGAAATGGCATGTCTTGATGTACACAGGGTCGATGTAATTCAGATCCCCCGACACAGACCAGTTGGCATACCTGGTTACTGACACCTGCTTGGATGTGCCAAAGTCAGAGACCTTTGGCATGAAGTTGTCACCAAGGAGAATGTTGCCGGACTTGACATCCCCATGAATGATGTTTTGGCCACCGTCTGAGTGCATGTAGGAGAGAGCTTCAGCAGATCCAATAGCAATATCCAAGCGAGCCTGTAGCGGGAGAGTATGCTTTTTGGCTCCATGAAGCACACTACAGAGGCTTCCATTGGCGATGAACTCAAGACCAACATGGGGACATCTGTCTCTGTGCAACATCCGACAAGGCGGACCAGATTCGTGTGCCTTATCCAAATTGGATGGTGATCTCATTCACGAAATCTTCGGCGCCTCCTCGCCTTGTGCAATGGAGCGCTTAATCTGCGACTCGTTGGTTGTCTTCTGTGATTCCCTTGTAGACCTCACCAAAGGAACCATTTCCAATGCCGGTGTCAGATTTCGTTGTGATCCCGTCTAGCCGCTCTTTCGTGAAGATGTTGATGTTCATGCTCTTCAATATTTCACCGCCGCTTTTGTTGAAAAACCTCTCTGCATTCTTCTCTTACGCCTGTGCAGATGAACCATAATAGGACCATCAAACAACGACGGCAGAATATTGTCAGAAACACGATAGCATAGATCGATATTAATTGTGACGACATTCATTGCATTTGCATGTATGTTATCTTGATTGTGTTAATTCAACTAAAGACCATAATTATCAAGCAAGAAACAAAAAAACTAAGGATTATAAATATATAACTTTACTATAAATATAAGCAAGACAACTACGCCCTCCGCTCCTGAATAGATGTAATTGTAGGTTTCAGATTTCCACCAAAACATATCTACAAAAGATCATTACTCCTTTTATTATATGTGCCTTACTCTAGTCCATGATAGTAAGCGACATTGAAAATAACTTAAGGAGAGGGTTTAAAAGGAAAAATAGTAAAAAGTCACATCGAAACTGTAGAACAACAAGTATTTAGAAACAAAATTCGAAAGCTAGAATGACATGTATTTAGAAATAGAGAGTATTATATATTATATAAATGCATGCTGACCTACTATTGCAACTGTATATGCAGAAAATATGGGCCGACAATTGTCCCCTCTATGTCCAAAATTGCATTTGCACTCGTAACTACCCTCCGTGTCACGGCATGTGCTACCACTTTGACAAGGATATCGCTTTTCATATGTCTTAGGGTCTGATTTCCGGAGCTTGCACTCGTTAATATCTGTACATTGAAAACTCCAATGGTCAGTTTGACAAAACAATAACTGTTTTCTAGCGGATGCGATCATTTAAAATACAGGTAATTCTGTGGACAAACTAACTCTTGCATCCGCGGGTGACATAGGGATTGCCATCGTATCCGTCTAAGCAGTTGCAAAGGTAACCCGGCCCATGTGTGATGCTGACACAATGGCTGTTGGCGCTGACACAAGCGGAAGCTATTGGTTTTGCTGGCGGTGGAGGGCACGTCCCATTATTTTTTATGGCCCAGTCAAGCACCAGCGGAACGCCTCTCTCACCAACCTGTCTATCGAACGCCATTCCACTTGTACCGTTGAGATGTTTCCGGCTAAAATTGTACCTAACATCCATAAGTTCATGGTTAATCCCTCCTATAGAAAAAATAAGGAATCTTGATAAACTTCTCTACTTGTCATGGTCAAAAGTAAGTTTTTATCACAAATGCACCACTATACCCTCTCGCAAGAGAACACATATTTTTCAGATGGGAGAACCGAAGCGCGACAGATCGAACTCCGTACTTATGATCTATGTTGATATTACAAAAAGACAGTTGCATTCTTTGCTATGTCTATGCAGTCTCATGCACACAAAGTATTCCTAGCCCTAGCTAAGATCCACTTGATGAAATAGCTAATTCTCGTTCAGTGTGCTGCCATCCACAGAAAATTCTAATTGATCTTTTGTAACCCAATGGTCTAGCTAGATTCAAACTATATCTTGCCAGTATTAAATGCAATAAATCCTTCTATCAATCCGGCCTTAATTTTACCCTCGGGAAAAAATTCCTTAACAGTAATTTTTCTTCTACATAAATAAAATAGATTAAAAATATCCATATGTCATATGTATTTTTGCTTCAACTCGATTGTGTGATGTACTGAATTAAAGTAATAGATCATTTTGAATGTCATATTAACTTGTGTACGTGCAATAAATATGATCTATATTGACATTACAAAAAGACAGTAGCAATTTTTGCTACGTCTATGCAGTCTCATGCACACAAAGTATTCCTAGCCCTAAGATCCACTTGATGAAATAGCTAATACTCATTCAGTGTGCTGCCATCCACAACAAATTCTAATTGATATTTTCTAACCCAATGGTCTAGATTCAAACTATATCTGGCCAGTATTAAATGAATATACTATATATAGTATTGCCAAGGATTGCCGGCCTCCCAGGGGGGCCACGTGTCGCCCCCCGGCGAGGCCCCCCTGGAAATTCGAAAATTACGATTAGGTCCCTGGAAAATCGTGTTTAGGTCCTTTCGACCGGTTTTTTTTGTAAAATAGCCCCGAGAAATATCGAAATCACGTTCGGGTCCCTACACACGGTTTATAGCTGAATTAGAAATCGCGTATAGGTCCTTTCGCCGATTTCTTTCGCATTTAGGTCCTTTCGACCGTTTTTTTTTTGTAAAATAGCCCCGAGAAATGTCGAAATTATGTTCGGGTCCCTGCACACGGTTTATAGCTGAATTGGAAATCGCATATTGGTCTTTTCGCCGATTTTTTTGTAGATTGGACCCGAAAAAAAGCGAAATGGCGTTTAGGTCCCACAACGCGGTTTTCTAAAAAAACTGCCATATTTTTCCCTCATGGCGCAGCATTGCGCGTAGCCCAACTAGATTTTTTCCTCGCGGCGCGGCAACGCGCGCAACCCAACCTAGTGTAAACTAAATGAGGGCTACTTTTAAAATGTAACGACACACTTCCTGAGATTCCTGGAGCTCAATTGAGCTCAACTGTAGATGTAGTATACAACTTAGTTCGCCGACAATTAAAGAATCCACGCATTGTATCATAGGTCGTCCTGACATGTAATAAAGAGATCCGTACATCCTACACTTGACAATAGTTGGTGACTGGAACTACATATTAGCAAAATTCGTGACAGCCGAATAGATCTAAGTTTACACCTTGTAATGCATCTACTAAATTGTAGTAGTACGTAGTTACCATTTATATAACCGGCAAATTAAAATTGTCTCCTGGACACCGCACTTGGTTGGCATTTACTAAGACATGTCACAAATTCATTGACACAAAATTATAGTCATTTATGGAACATTCCCGACCGATTAACATATTATTATTTTTAAATTTAGGAGAAAGAAAGGGATGAAAAGTCATGTTTGCCGTTGGAAATTGACTGAGCCCCACTTGTCAATGCCCATGTTATCTTCTTCTTTCTCACTATATGAAAATAGAACTATCCGCACCTCTTCTTTCTATGAAATTTTTATAAATATATTTCAGTCAGCCCTACGTGTCCCATTAAATTAATGACCACGATTTTGTAGTATCTATGAAGTGCAACGTCCAAGAGCCAAATTTTCCTTTATAACCATATTTTCTTTTTCATTTTGTTCGCAGCAATACGGTTGTACCAAAGACTTTATTGCACAAATAATTTACCTCTTCTTCGATTTTTCAGCTTTTATGCGGAGACTATGTGAGTTCTAGCCTTCCAGGTGGTGGAGTGTGGGGGCGTACAGGTGTGCACTGATCGAGGCCCTAGTTTCTCAACCAAGCAAGGGTCAAAAAAACATAATTAAAAACAGCAAACGACTGAGTTTTGTCTAATGTGCCTGTAGATTTTATGACTTTTCTTTAAATATTTAATTTATTTTCACTATCCATGTGTTGTGAACAAAGTCAAAGATGATTTCCTGGAATGTGGATCTCTTTGGATAAGAGATGGTTCACAAACTAGGTTTTAGAAAGACACTTGGATGTGTTCTACTCCACTTAAGGTTCAATTTTCTAACTTGTATAGCATTGTCCATTACCCTCATAATACTGTGGCAAAGGTCATGACTCAAATGCCACCAAATATTCATTTTCAAAGATTGTTATTGGGGGATAAATTAACGGTGTGGTACAAGCTAGTAAACTATGTCTCACACAACACACCGTCCATTGCCAGCTCCGCCGGTCCAATCCATATTGAGCTGCCAACCTGATCCCAGCCGTACACGTGCCCACGGTACATCTCCTACGCCCATCAGACTAAATTTTCGCGCCGGCTCCAGCGCATGCGCGCCACTTTCGGAAATCAACCCCCAGTTCTTAGTAACCTTATTACTACCTGCCTAAGTATTAATTAAACTATTCTAAACCTTCCCGTACCGTCCACTTCCACCGTACAACAGAATAAGAGTAAATTTCACAAAACTTTATGTTTTTTGTACAAACTATAAAAAAAACTACATGTATGATTTAAGAGCCTCAGGAGAAAACTTTTAGCTTTTATTTTGCAAAACTATAAATTCTAGAAAAACTTGTATCACAAAACTATATATTTAAGAATTAATCATTCCTTGTAACGCATATGACAATATAGGTACATATGGCAGCCTCAAGTGTACTGAGTGAGACGGGAAATATGAGCGTGTAAGGCTATCATATGAACACTATACTATCAGGCTAGTTATAAAAAACGGTTAATTCTAAAATCTATAATTTTATGATATAAGTTTTTTCAAAATCTATAGTTTTATAAGATAGAAGATATAATCTGTAATTTTCTGATAACTTATACAACATACATATAGTTTTGTGAAATTTACCGAGGGAATAATCCCCTTCCAAGTTCTAAGCCTCGATCAAGCACATTGGCAAAAGAGAGAAGATGGCAAGTTGTGGCCGAAGTTTTGCCGCTGGCGACGCTCCGGCTAGACGGTGTAACCTGGACCGGTTCCTCGAGGCGACCACGCCGGTAGTTCGAACTACTCCTCCAAGGTAATGCAAGATATGTTTTTCATTTTGTTTTTGGCTTTTATTGATTCAACCAAGACATCGTTGAGATTGATATATCAGGATATGTACTCACCTTGTCTTGTTTACCAGTTAAAAAATTAGGACTTTTCCGCAAAAGAAGAGAGAAATGATCATAACTTTTTCACTCAAGAACCGAAAATGTAGTGATTTTTTTGACCGGACCGAAAATGTAGTGATTGAACCGCAGAAAATTTCTTACTGCTGTCACATTCCCCCCTTTCTGTAGTCTCAGCTGATTACTAGCTTGGTCTTTATTTAACCGTGAGGCTAGTAAATCCTTCATCAATCCTTAACTTTACCCTCGGGAAAATATCATTAACAGTAATTTTTCTTCCACATAAATAAATTAGATTTAAAATATCCATATGGCATATCTATTTTTGCTGCAACTCGATTGTGTTTAGATCATGCATGTACTGAATTAAAGAAATAGATCATTTTGAAAGGCATATTAACTTGAGAGTTGGGACACGACAACGGCACGCGCGTGTACGTACGTACCAGCCTTTCTCGGCCACGAAGGCGTAGTTGCAGCGGCTCCACCTCCACGCGGGGTTTTCGGGGTGGTCACCCCAGTTGACCTCTATGGTGCAAAGGTTGCCCGGCATGGATGGTGTCTGGCAGCAACCGAGCCCCGTGCACGACTCACCATCATGGGCGGCACCATCCAAGCTCACACACGTCGTGATGCAGCCGGTTAAGTAGCTCCAGTCTTTCCTCCCCTTGAGGAACGCCAGAGTGTTGCACCCGATGGCCGTGAACACGTTGCTCCCCGGCGAGATCAGGAATGGTGAGTCGGTAAGGCCAAATTCCCAGGCTAAACCGGATTCGGTGGTGTTGGACGAGTTGTAGCAGATGTGTGACACGGGAGCGTAGACGCGCATCTGGCCAAACAACAACTTGATGTCCATGATCTCGACGTTGCGTATGTATGGTCTCGGAGGGTTAAAGCTATGGTTGCAAGTGACAGTGAACTCATCCGACCAGGCACAGCGGTTATTGCCGATGCCGAATGGGTAGGGAATGTCTACGTCGCCGCACTTCTCAGGGCAGTCCGGCGGTTGTGTCCGCATCGGTGACGGCGCCATGTCGGAGACAGTCGGCATCGGCTTGGAAAGTACTAGGGCGGGAGCAAGGAGAAACCACAGCACTAACAGTGGCATGGCTAGCACTAGGTCGAATTTCATGTTGGTAAACAAAATTAAGAGTTTGATAGCTTGCTAACCAGGTGATCAGGCTGAGCGTCTGTAAGCCCGGCTAGCTGGCTGCTTTCTCGCCATGGGTATATATAGGCGAGCGCGCCCGTCTCATTCTCTTCCTGCTCTACTTTTACTCATTGAAGAGTGGGTCCGAGCTATCAGTTGGTGAGTCCCGTAAAACCAATTCAAAAACCAAAAGGCACTTCCCAAGATAAGAAAACGTATTTCCTAATTTCAGTGCATTTCCAAAACGGTCAAGATTAAAACATACATAATTATTGTGTTTTAACTCCAAATCCAGTCAAATAAATTTATATATTCATAGAAAATCATAGTTCCATAATATGGAAAAATGTTTAATTTTGAACACAAGTTTGTATTATTTGAATTAAAAGTTATATAAACCCTAATATAGAGATTAATAGAAGTATGTAAACCATAATTCATAAAATAATGAAATAATTTATACATGCACCTGAGGTCACCAAAACCTATATTTGAGAAAATATTTAAATTTTAACTCATTTTGAGTTAAATTTATAAATAGATTTTTTCCAATGCATAGAGAATTAAAATTTCAATAAGTAGTGAAAACAAATTCAAAATAAAGTAAAACTAGTTCCTAAGCCTTTATAGAACCATAATATCCCTGTTTATGTAAAACCATTTCATATTTTAGTTAGTTTGATGGGCCTGCTAAGGAGGTTGGCGGGTGGACCCGATTGACTCTGAGAGGAGAGAGAATGAGTTTAAATTCGATAGCCCTTCACTTCCTATTTAATTGAGATATCAAAACTAGTCAAACATTTTTTAAAATTTTTGAGAACGAGTTCTGGGGATTGTCTAGGATTTAAATAAATTTTCTCCAGATTTTATGCTCATTTGATTTTAAAATTTACAATTTAGAAACCTCAATTTTTACTATTTAAAATAAATTTCTTATTTGCCAAAAATTTGATGAAATTCATAACATAATGGAAACTCAAATCAAAGTCTAAATTCATATTTAATTTCCAGAATATTTCATTTCTAAATTTACAATTCATTTCTTTCCATACCAACCTCATCTCTCCAATCAAACATTATCTCGTACCATACCATACCATTCCATCCAAGCAACCAAACAAAATTTTGTATCATCCCATTTAGACAACCAAATACCCTCCCTGTGTCATCTTATCTAGGATCATCCTACCCATCCTGTACCATCTCATCACATTCATTCCCGTTCACCTAACCAAACACACCTTTAATCAACTAGTGTCCATGTCATATTTATCTTCCTTGACGGGCTGAAAGTCTGAAAGTGAAGGAGATGACGATGACGAAGACTTGGAAGTGCCTACTGATTTCTGCATTGAGTATGCATACCCTTATTCAACTCGTTCCTTGATGAAGACTTGATGGGCAAAGAGAGTTATACCTTAGAGGATTATACTACTGATTTCTGTATTAAGTATGTATACTGTCAATAATACAGTGAATGTGAATACTATAAATTTATCTATCTGTAAGTATATTGTGAATTTGTCAATTGTGCATATATTGTCAATCTGTGAATATACTGTGAATTTGTCAATCTATTAGTGTGAATATACTGTGAATGTGAACATACTGTGAAGGTGATACCTAGAATTTATCTCTATCGGTTTCACGCTTAGAAACTGATAGAGACATGTAATCTCTATCGGTTCGAGTATGAAACTGATACAAATAATTAACTAATCTCAATTATTTCTATCAGTTTCTAGCTCCAAATTAATAGAGATAATAGGCTTCTAGGTCTGTTTTGACCTTGGAACCAACATAGATAACATTATATCTCTATGGGGCAAAAACTAACCGTTATAGCTGCTCATCATCACCGTCTAGGGATTTTGTATTGTCACCAAAACAGATCCAGATGATGAAAAAGAACCAACCCAGATGACTATTTCTGTAGTAGTGTCTGCAAAATGTAAATCTATTCAAATCGCCTAGTCTTTGATCATGGACATCGTTTGGTTATATCACACAATAAGTAGGTTGTGTTTTTGCCATGTACGTTTTGACCAACAAAAAGGATTTTACCGTGGATTGATGTTTATGGCTGCATGCTACTTAATTACTTATGCTTCATATGCTCTATTATTATGTGTTATTAAATATCAAATGCTCTTACAACTTTTTGATTGCAGTCTATTATTCGTTGTTATAAAAGAAATCTCGTTTTGTGAGAAAAAAGTAAACTTAGTAAGATAGCTACTTCAATTGACATAGCCTTACATGCTATATATAACTTTGCTTACAAGCCTTGCAGAATATTTTTTGTACTTACACATGTTGCTTGCTGAACACTATCAGAGTAAGAAGGAGATCTCCTTATCTATTGCTTTTCGTCGCAGTTTTGGGCAAAGATGACATCATTTACTAAAGTTTAACCCTAGTCAGTTACCTGGGGTGGGCTAAGATATGCTTGCTGGAATTTTGTCATATTATTATTTATTCCGCCACTATTCCTTTCATAAGAACTATTTGGGCGGGATCGTCTTAGAGAATACGATGGCTACGCCTACGTACCCTTCCACTGGAGTATACTAATTACAGAATGGTCGTATGTGCAAATTAAATGACGTATTTCGTACGCTACGCTGTTGACCGACTCATGTATTTGGCGCTAGCTCATACATATGTTAATTACAAGCGAGTACAATTCGGTAGTCTAAAGAGATCGAATGTTACTAGGTCAAGTCACAGTGTCGCACAGATCGAGTCGATTACTACGTCCGTCAGTTTTATAGGGCGTACTATTCTATCAGGTTAATTACTCACTCAAGTCATAAATACATATTATTTTGAACACACAACAGCCAAACTTCAAAACTTTAACTATCAACATCTTTTAAAATATTTAAATTAAATACATAAAAATTACATGCATAGGTTTGTTTTGAAAAGTACTTTTATGATGTTATAGTTTTAAAAGGTTTTATAAATATATTATAATAGAATTTAGTGATCAAAATTATATTTTAGAGACCGTATAGATGTTCAAAATGATATATATTTTTGATTGGAGGAAATACTTCCTCGATGTAATTGCTTGCTGTTGAGTACAGAAGATGCATATGGACAATACCGGTACACACTGTGTTCTGTGTGCTACGAACAGCACCACAAGTATATTTTATTTTCAAATATATACTACTAACTTGTCATTTTTTTTAAGGAAAGGACTGTGCGCTAAGTTGATTTGTAATTCATCCAATCAATTGAGTGGTCACTAGTATGGCGGATATATATTGCCGACACCCAACGATCACTTGAATGAACAGACAACGCTGTGAAGAGTAGCTCGGTAGAAGAATGCATGGCTCGTATTCTCTAAGTCCGGAGATTCACTCCATCTAGCAAACATCCCTTTTCTAGGCCCCTATGCGTTCTTTTTGCAAATTTAGCAATTTGCAAAATTAGTTTTCTCTCTAACAGCGAAAGGTGTGATAGATAACACGTGTCACATGCTGCACTCTCGTACCACGGCAAAACGCTAGCAGCGTGATAGGGCGGGACCCACTAGCCTGCGGCAGGTTCCTACCGAGCTCCTCTTCCTCGGTAGGAACGGCTGAATAACTTCGATTAATCAGGCACTTAATTAATCACTTTTCTTAAATAATCATTTGATTAATCACTCAATTAATCACTTAATTGGCACTATGCTTAATTAAAACACTTGGGGCTAGCCTACCGAGCTAAGGATACTTGGTATAAGTCCCTCTTGAGCCACAGGGCCGCAACAGTTGTACTGCCGAGCTACGGCAATGCGGTAGCTGAGCCGGCAGGATATCAACTCTCATAGCATGGCAGGTAATACGTGCCGTTTGCTCTTGTTTCCGGCTTTCCGCCGTCAAGGACGGCGCAAATTTTACAAATTCATTCGTACAAAGGCTGAATTTAAAAATAAATATGTTGGGGGCAAAAAAGCAAAGGGTTTTCTATGCGAACACCTGTACTAGTAAGAAGAGAACACAACCCGTGTACCCGATTAATCAATTTAGATTGAAGACAACACAGAACATGAGCATTTAGCTAGTTTAGACAGATAAATATAATATGTGCAGATTATTCACCAAAACTTATTCCTAATATTAGAGATTTATTATATTTTGTAAATATATTATAATATAAATTAGTGGTTAAAATTGATATTTCCTCCGTCCAAGCTTACAAGGCGCATTTTTTGAATGGTTATATCCACAAATATATGGCGATTTCATATTTTAATACAAAACCAATGTGATATTCCCTTTATACGCTCTAATAAATATCCATATTTACTTTATATTTTGTAATGCATACATTAAATATAGTGTTTAGTAATAATAATTAAAAATAATTAATCTAATTATTTTTAATATCTTATTAGTCTATGTGATAAGAAAAATACCTTTTATAAATTTGGACAAGAGGGTACTAGAAGGTCTTTGTGAAAGACTGAACTGAGTATGCAGTGTACGAGAGTGAGTCGTTGCTTTCTAGAGAAGAACCGTGCGCGCGTGTGAATCCGCGTCCAAGAAATGTTGAGGTGGACTTTTTCAGACGAAGGGATTACGAGGAATTTCCAGTAAAAGACTGAACTTGAGAAGGACCGCGCGCGTGTGGACTTTTTTTGACGGAGGGATTACGAGGAATTTCCAGTACAAGACTGAACTTGAGAAGGACCGCGTGCGTGTGGACTTTTTTTTACGGAGGGATTACGAGGAATTTCCAGTAAAAGACTAAACTCGAGAAGGACCACGAGCGTGTGGACTTTTTTTTTTACGGAGGGATTACGAGGAATTTCCAGTAAAAGACTGAACTCGAGAAGGACCGCGCGCGTGTGGACTTTTTTTTGGATGGAGGGATTACGAGGAATTTTCATTTTTTTCTCATTCATTCTCGTTCACCCAGCCAAATACATCCTTATTCAACTAGTGTCCATGTCATATTTATCTTCCTTGACGGGTTGAAAGTCTGAAAGTGAAGGAGATGATGATGACGAAGACTTGGAAGTGCCTACTGATTTCTGCATTGAGTCTGCATACCCTTATTCAACTCGTTCCTTGATGAAGACTTGATGGGCAAAGAGAGTTATACCTTAGAGGATTGTGCTACTGATTTCTGTATTGAGTATGTATACTGTCAATAATACAGTGAATGTGAATATACTGTGAATTTGTTTATTTGTGAGTATACTATGAATGTGAATATATACTGTGAATTTGTCAATTATGTATATACTGTCAATCTGTGAATATAATGTGAATTTGTCAATATGTTAGTGTGAATATCCTGTGAATGTGAACATACTGTAAAGGTGATACCTCGGATTTATCTCTATCGGTTTCACGCTTAGAAACTGATGGAGACATGTAATCTCGATGGTTCCGAGTATGAAACCGATAGAGATAATTAATTAATCTTAATTATCTCTATCAGTTTGTAGCTCCAAATTGATAGAGATAATAGGTCTTCTGGGTCAGTTCTGACTTTGGAACTAACACAGATAACACTATATCTCTATCGAGCGAAAACTAACTATGATAGCTGCTCATCATCACTGTCTAAGGACTTTGCATTATCACCAAAACCGACCTAGATGATGAAAAAGAACCAATCTAGATGACCATTTCTGTAATAGTGTCTACAGAGTGTAAATTTATTGAAATAGCCTAGTCTTTGATTATGGACATCGCTTAGTTATATCACACAATAAGTATGATGTGTTTTTGCCATGTACGTTTTGACCAACAAAAAGGGTGTTACCATGGATTGATGTTTATGGCTGCATGCTACTTAATTACTTATGCTTCATATGCTCTATTATTATGTGTTATTAAATATCAAATGCTCTTGCAACTTTTTATTACAGTCTATTATTCGTTGTTATAAAAGAAATGTCGTTTTGTGAAAAAATAGTAAACTTAGTAAGATAGCTACTTCAATTGACATAGCCTTACATGCTATATATAACTTTGCTTATAAGTCTTGCGGAGTATATTTTTGTACTTACATGTTGCTTATTGACACTATCAGAGTAAGGAGATCTCCTTATCGATCTATTGCTTTTCGTCGCAGTTTTGGGCAAAGATGACATCATTTACTAAAGTTTAACACTAGTCAGTTACCTGTGGTGGGCTAAAATATGCTTGCTGGAATTTTGTCATATTATTATTTATTCCGCCGCTATTTCTTTTATAAGAACTATTTGGCCGCTCACGCTTTTTGTCAAGAGCTTAACTGTAAGAAACTATGTTCAATCATATGTTTATTATTCGTACGCTACTCTATATATTTGTATGTGTATGGATGTGATACAAGGTTGTTAAATATGTGTACTAGCCACTGATTCTAGGAATATTACGGTATAACTTAGGGTTCGAAATTACAGGTTCTGGGTCCCGACAAGATCCTTCACTCTTTCTTTTGATTAATGTGAAAATTTCTACGATTTTTCTATAGATTATTGTGAGTATTTTTAACCCATCAAAATATATGATTAATCGCACGTTGCTTTTATTTATATAGATTTCCCGTGAAAGTAACTGTCACAAGATCGAGCGCGACTTCTCGTCGTGAAGGGGAAAAAATCGTGCACGACGTAGTCCTATATTGGGATAATCTTAATTAGAGAATACGTACGATGGCTACGCCTACGTACCCTTCGTCCTCGGCGATGCTGTTCAACATCGTGAGGAAGGTGTTTCTCATATGTACTTCAAACTGAACCAAAGCAAAAGAGAAAACAGAGCAAACAAAACGTCGTCTCCGAAACACAGCGGATAAAATTGCAAGAAAGAGTAGTAACTGATGAAACCATAAATTTGGCAAAACATAACATTATCTTTACTATTTTTGAGACGCGACAACGGTAAGACATATTCTCGTCACACTTGAAATTTAAGGAAGAAATGAGACTAGAACTTGGCTGAGTAGATTCAAACTTCACAACTTTGTGTGCCTACTATATTACACATCAGTAGAGTAAGGAGGAGATCTCCTTATCTATTGCTTTTCGTCACAGTTTTGGGCTAACATGACATAAAGTTTAAACCCCAGTCAGTTGCCTGTGAGGTCTGGCGCAATGCTGGGGAGGAGCCAGCTCGGGTTGCAGCTACGGCAAGGATGGCTCAGTGAGACTTCGGGGGTGATCACAGAGGGGCTGCTGCGACAGGTTTTCTGCGGAAGAAAAGCTGCCTCGGCGGGCATTGGGCAGAGGTCGGCGCAGAGCTGCCAGACGCTTGCCACGGCAAGCTTTCTGCTGCAGAAAGGCTGCCACCGCAATGATTGAGCAGCAGATTGTCACGGCGCTGGGAGAGGCTGGCTGGCTTGGCTGCCAGGGCCTGCCCAGGCGCGGCCACGGCAAGGAAAAGCTGGCGAAAACGCTGCCACGGCAAGGTGTCGACAGCGGTTTCGGGTTCGCGGGAGGAAGAAGGGAGGGACGCCGCTGGCAGGTGGGGCCAAGACTTGTGGTGGCTGCCAGCGGGCCAGGGGAAAGTCAGCAAGATACCAGAGGCTGACCGGGTGGGGCCCACATGGCAGAGGGACAAGAGGGAAAAAGGAAAGCTGAAATTTAAACCGAGGTGGATATTTTTGAACCTTTTTGTAGTGGGTCCTAATGGGATACTGGATCTACCATAAAATTTTCAGCTTAAAATATGACTCAAAGAAGTTTATAAAATTCTGACAAGCTGATGGGCTGATTATTGGCCTTTCTGATTTTGATTTTATAGAGGTAACCAATGATATTGAAAAATTCTGAAATTTTTACTGAGTGATCCCAGGGTACTGAGGGTGTTACTGTAAAATTTTCATGCTTTGGTATTGTCTAATTATTTTTTATATATTTCTGAAAATGATTCTGAAACAGATTTTAATTTGCTGGTTTTTATTTCCTATTAACTAATAGATGAGTTAAAGTTTTTATGAAACCTTTTATATATTAAAATGAGAGAATTTTTGTTTTTAACAATTTATTCCAGAGTTTGTTGTAATTTAGAATCTTGAGTTTAACATTTTATAACTCGCATTTGGGTTATTTGATATGTTTTTGGAAATTTCAAAAAATCCCGAAAATTCAAAAAAGTATTCAACTCAAATACAAACCAAAAATCATTTCAACTATTTACATAATGGTATCGAATTTTGGGATGTTACCGCCTCGCTGCTGATGGCTGCCTCCCCGAGTTCCCCTGCTCTTGGTCATTGCGAGGCAGGCCTGACTTGTTAGCGCCGCACCCTCACGCAGACTCTAAATTTGCCAGTGATAGTGATGTTATATGTATCACTATTGGTTCAGACCTCTGAACAGATAGTGATCTTTGCACCATATTTCCCATCCACTCTAAATCATCTATTATTATCGTTTTTTTTTGAAAAGTTGAGAACCGATCTAGATAAAAAGATAGTGTTGTATCATTCTGTAGTAGTGTATCACTGATACATGCCTATAGACAGTTCAGAAAACCATCTATAATATCATTTTTGAACCGTTTGTAATAGTTTTTTATGTAGTAGCGGGAGTGATGCATGGGCGAGAGTAGAGCACTGCTTTCGGGGACAGCTTGAGGTTTTAGCTCTCTGTTGCATGCAAGTTGTTTCCATCTCCACTCGCAGATCAATCAGTCGGGACATCTATTTGGTGGCCAGGATAGCTGCTACTATGCTTTGCATGGTTCAACATCGAAGACCATGACTGTTAAAGTAACAGTGATTAAAGTTGTGGCAAGCAAGCAGGCACTTTCTTTTTGTAAAGCAGTCGCGAGCAACTTTGAGGGAAAGGGTTGACGGGACCGCTTAATTTAAGCGGTCTTTAGTTCTTAGTATTGTTCGATTGAGACAGCGAACGGTTTTAATTATACAACCGTGTTTTCTAAGTCATCGGTTTTTTATTCAGTTATCCACATACAACTGTCAAAGTTGTAGATGTACAATGACTGCATTGGATTCTTTTCAACTTGGAGGCAACGTCATGATACTGACTCGGTGCGAAGTTTGCAGGACGAATCTTTTGAATGATATTTTCATAAATATAGGGTGTATTTCATAATCCAATACAAATTAATATTATGTTTTCTTTGTACTTCTAGAAAATGCTTAGGTTTACTTGATATTCTCTACATGCATACATGCATTAAATATAGTGCCTAGAGATAGTAATTAGGGGTAATCTAGTCATTTTTAATATATCCTTGGTCTATGTATCAAGAGAAAATACGCACTATGAACTTGGACAAAAGGAGTACTTCACGTTTTTTTTAAATTTGGCCAGGAGCTCTGGCATTCAGTATAGAAAAAAAACAACCTTATTTTTTTAATAATACATTTTTTATTCAAATTTTCAAAAATATACCACGGGAAAAAATTTACACAAATATACCCCTGTCGCCATTTCAAATGGCGACAGGAGCCCTGTCGCCCAATCAAATGGCGACATGGGCTCCTGTCACCATTTGATCGGGCGACAGGGGCTCGATTTACATCCTGTCGCCATTTGAAATGGTGACAGGGCTCCTGTCACGACAGGGGTATATTTGTGTAAAATTTTTCACGTGGTATATTTTTGAAAATTTGAATAAAAAATGTATTATTAAAAAAATGAAAACAACAACTGGGTTACAGACGCACACCCACCCACCTACACACACCCACACATGCACGCGCCAAGACTCCTGCCTCCTAGGCTACCGCGAATCGGAGATTCGAACTCAAGGCTGCACGACGACAATACTATTAGCCAACCGAGCCTTCGCTGGTTAAGGAGTACTTAACAATGAAGAGAGACAAAAACTTTGGTCCTACTTTGCATGCATCCCAAAGAAAGAGATCATTTCTTACATGAAATTGTAGAATGAGGTGTGTATAGAAATAAAATTTAAAAGTTAAAATGATACGGCGAAGGGAGTACTATCGAAGCTGATCCAACTGTGCTTCTTATTAGGTTAATTTCGAGAAGCATGAGGCCTCCCTTGACCCCAGCTAGTTTTCCTATCCAGCCAGCTTTAGTATTCGATCGAGACAGCGAATATTTTTAATTATGCAACAGGGTTTTCCAAGCCATCATTTTCTATTTAATTATCCACATACAACTGTCAAAGTTGTAGATGTACAATGACCGCATTGGATTCTTTCCAACTTGGAGGCAACGTCGTGAGACTGACTCGGTGTGAAGTTTGCAGGACGAATCTTTTGAATGATATTTTCGTAAATATAGGGTGCATTTCATAATCCAATACAAATTAATATGATGTTTCCTTTGTAATTCTAGAAAATGCTTAGGTTTACTTGATATTCTCTACATACATGCATGCATTAAATATAGTGCCCAAAGATAATAATTAGGGGTAGTCTAGTTATTTTTAATATGTCCTTGATCTATGTATCGAGAGAAAATACGCACTATGAACTTGGACAGAAGGAGTACTTCACAACGAAGAGAGACAAAAACTTAGATCCTACTTCGCATGCAATCCCAAAAAAAGAGATCATTTCTTACATGAAATTGTAGAATGAGGCGTGTGTAGAAATAAAATTTAAAAGTTAAAATGATATACGACGAAGGTAGTACTATCGAAGCTGATCCATCTGTGCTTTTCTTAGGTTCCGAGAAGCACTAGGCCTCCCTTGACCCCAGCTAGTTGCCCTATCCAGCCAGCTGTCAAGATCGGATGCAGCCCCAGCTTTAGGCTCAGTTTGTTTAGGCTTGAGGTTGAGCTTATTTGACTTCTACACCTCTATAAGCCACAAGCCAAAACAAACAGTATTTTTCCAGCTAGACGGAGAGAAGAAGCTTCTAGCCCAATTTGCACTACGCGAGAGAAGCAAGGAAAACGATGTTTCTCGAGGTGGCTGGAGCTTCTAAAAATCCCACTTCCCTGATACCCTTACAACTTAACTATTATTTACTGAAAATTGCCATCCTCATCCAAATCAAAGTAGATTTCTTCCAAACCAAATAAGCTCAAGCTCCAGCCTAAACAAACTCAGCCTTAGTGTTGGTGAAATTATCAAGTGCTTCTTTATCACGAGTTTTGGTTCCCAAATTGGATTTTCCTGACTATCATGAGATGCTGTGTGGTTCTCTGCCGGTAAAATATTTGCCACAGATTCTGCTGGTGCGGCTCTTTGTATACAGACTTGTGGGTAGGGTTGAAAACGGTTCGAATATTTTCCAACCGATCCGGATATTTTCGGATACGGATTCTATTGGATCGGATATTTGTCGGATAGTATTGGATTGGATGCGGATACGGATATTTTTTTGTCGGATACGGATACGGATTCGGATAATCCGGATAATGGTGGGTCGGATATCCGGATAGACAAATGGGCTGGGCCAAGACTACTCTTTTGGCCCAAAAGGGTTTCTTAATTTCAAAATTGTTTTCTAATTTAATTAATCTCTAAAGCAAGTTTTAATTATTAAATTTAGCAAACCAACTCCAAAAATTATGAATTTTTTGACAAAGTTCCAGTAACAATATAACATTTAAAAAACTATTTTCAAGATTTTATCAGATTTTCATTTTTCTCAAAAATTCAAAAACTTTTATTCTTGATAGGAAAATATATTAAATAAGTAGCTAAAATGCATAAAAACTCATAAATACATAATTTATTATTTTAAACATAATTAAAGTAAGAATATAAATCTTGAGTCATTACATGTAAGTGTTATATACTTTTCTTAGAGATATAATATCTAAGTATTATCAAACTTTTAGTGTGTTATGTGTTTGCTTTTATTTGTATCTTCGAGTAAGGATTACCTTTCTTTTGTGTTTTAATCTATGTGTATGATGAATTAATCGTATGTGTGTGATAAACTAAACCTTATATAATTTTGTTTGCGACATGGTATCTAACTATTATCTAAGTGAATGAAAATGTTTACATTTGTTCAATTTTCAATAATATTTTGATCAAATCAATTAGTTATGTGTATCTGTTGATTTTTTATGTACAATTTAAGGGGTTATCATGTTCCGATAAATATTCAAACCGTATCCGATTCGATTCAGATTCG